>JAMZAV010012724.1:0-16178 GCA_024449915.1 Sweltsa coloradensis | reverse complement strand
TTTTTGTTAGGGTAAACCCCTTTAGCTGAAGCTAAGTATACCCAGAACATTAACAAAATTACTTGCACAAGATGTGCTGCTACACTATGTCAAAACGACATATTATAATGCCGTAGTGAGGTTGTGCCCCACATATTTTTTGTTTGCCATCTTATACTTAGAGCACGTATACTATGCTTGCTCTATCATATTATTATCACTTTTATATATTACTAGACTATTCACTTTCTCTGCGATATTATACAGTACACTGCATAGTCTAAGTAAAAAAATATCAATCTAGATCTATCTATCTATCTATCTATCTATCTATCTATCTATCTAATATCTATCTTTTATCTACTATCTATCTATCTAATCTATCTATCTATCTATCTATCTATCTACTATCTATCTATCTATCTATCTATCTATCTATCTATCTATCTATCTATCTACTATTAATTTCTATCTATCTATATAGTTTAATCTTTATTCATACTGTTTACTATCTATGGCTTCTATCTAATATCTTCTATTATCAAATATATACTTATCAATCTATCAATAGTTTCCTTGTCAATGTTTATTGTGCATAAAACTGTTTAACCCATCGCCCCGCAGGTCAATATATCGCTGGTGCTATTGCAAGTGCATTGACTGAAGCATTGCCCCAACTCAGCCATGAGAGCCAGTCGTGGCACCACTCCTTAAGGCAGGAAGTATGTTGCTCATTGTCAAAGCAGTCGCACCTGTTACATGCCTTCATAAGCGCTCGCCGTGCGGACAATTCGCCGTCTTTACATTCGGGTCGGGTGGGACTGCAAGAACAACATAATTAATTTAGGAAATTTGGGGTTTAAAGGGATTTGCCTTTTTCCCCATAAAATATTAAATAAAAAAATAAAATTTTAAAATTTTTGGGGTTTTAAAGAAAAAAATTGTTATTAAAAAAAAAGGGTTTGCATTGAACATAAAGCGATGCTAGTGCTTAAACGCCAGGTGCTTTTATTAATATTTAATGAATTGATATTGTGTTCATTGGATCTGATCCAAACTCAAAAATTGTGCTAAACAAGACATTTGTTAATTGTTACCAAGTACATTTCATTAAAAAATGTAATGTAACAATTTTCTTACACTAGGAAAACGCAAAAGTCGTTGCTAAACGAGTGAGTTATGTGTTGAGTGTACCTGTTACCATTCCCTTTCCAACGTAGGGCTGGATCAAGTCAGCATGGGTCTTTCCAGGGGAATTTGGGGGACCCTTGAGCGTGTAAGATTCGATACACCTTAATCTCTGCATGGCTTTACAGCCTGTCCTATTTTTAATTTATTATTTCTTGTAGATTTAAATCGCAACGGATATTGCTCATTTTGTTAAAAGTTCTCAGTAACCTCGTACCGGATGTATGTTTAAAATTTGATTTCAGCTTAATCTGTTCAGCGATTCGGCTGATTTTTAGCGTACAAACACACACACACACAGTCACGGAAATGCCATATTTCTTGAATTTTCTACGGCTTGCGCCCCTGTTTAAAAAACCCCTTCCCAATAAAATTTAAATTTCGGGTTTATACATAGAGATCACCACTTTTTAAATTGCAATACTAATCATCCCCAATTAAAAATCCATACTTACGTTGTGTTTTAAAGGTTCATACCATTATTTGTTTAAATTTATTTTCTATCTACTTATAAATTCTAGCCGAATAGGTAATAATAAGTATAATGTCGATGTTCAAACTTACGAAAAGAAAATCTGCCTTGTGGTATCACTTCCTGAAACAAGGAGCACAATACTGACTTGTTACTAAAGCCGGTAGCATAATAGGTTTGCCCCTCGCCGTTCAGCCAAGCGCACAAACCCAAAACTTGAAACCGCCGTAGGAGGGGCCAGATGAGTTTCTATCCCCAAACAAATCACAACCGGTATTATCTCACAAATAAATCAATAGCAATATATAAGAGTGTTTATGGTTATTTGCACTTTTATAATGCCCAGTTTTAATAAATATACAAATAAATTTATTTAAAAAAATATTTGTAAATTTATAAATTATACAGTTATAAATGGGGGAAAAAGCTTGTAACAAATAAACACTTATAACCTAAGAATGGGCAATTGTAACAGATCAATATTTTGTATTGCAAATCTCACCCATTCATGACGCACATATTTTAAAGTAATTGTTAATTCTGTTGTTTTTTATAAGTTTGAAACGAATTCAGTGTGTGCTTAGCTATTTGAGGTGACTTGATCATGAGACTCAATTTTTTAATTTTTAAATACGTTATTGATTTTTTGAAAAAATAAAACTTAAATAATCTCAAATAATGAAAAGCAATAATCCAAGAACTTACATTTGGGTGAGGAATCCGACTTGTCCTCGTCAGCAAGAGCCCACTCGTAGCAACCGGGCCCCAAAAGGTCCCCAAAACAATGCGAGACATAGCTTCATTGACGTCATAAAAAAAAGAAATTTAAATTTGTAATAATTCCAGAAATTAAGTAACACTCGAGGGGGAAAATAAATTTACTGGTTTAATTAAAAATTTTATTATATTTACTTTGAAAACCAATTTAGGATAAAGACAAAAAAAACCGGAAAATAAACCAAATAGACAACCCAACAAAATATTTTTTAAAAAGGAAGGGCGGGGGCCACCCCCTTTTAAAATATTTTTAAAAAATTTTAAATATTTTGGTTTCCCTATTTCCCCCCCTCAAAAATTTTCTTTTTCAAGTTTATCTATATAGGATAAAATTTTAAAATTTTTTCAAATTTTTCCTTCCTTTAATCTTTTTTTTTAAAAATTTCTTCGTCGCCAAAACGGAAGAAAAATATAAACCCCGAGCACAGTAAATAAAACCGGGGAAGGGTTTTCTCACCACCCCCCCTAGAAGAAAAGAAACAAAAAAAAAAAAATTAAAAATTTAAAAAAACAAAAAAAAAACAAAAATAAAAATATGTTACTTTGAAATATTAAGCATTTAAAACCCTTTATATAAGCAAGACACTAAGACCCAAAAATTTTCTTTCTATACCTGAACAATTTGTAATTCGTGAAATAAAAAATAAAAAAAGATATTGCTTAGATTCTTTTCCTTGATATTTATTTAAAAAATGCTGTTTTTAGGATTCCAAACTTAAACCGAAGTCGCAATTAAAAAAAAAACGATTATATTTGCTATCTTCTATTTATTTAAACTTTTAAAATTTGAACTACCCCAAAAAAAACAAAATATCCGGGACATTTTGAAATTTGGTTTTTTTTATGTTTTTATACACAATTTGGTTTTTGAACCATTACAAAAATCCTTCTTATCATTAGAATTAATAAGAAAAATTCTTACAATTTACGAACAAAACAAAGAAGCTTTTTATTGGGGTTAAAAGTATAAAAACAACAGATTTAACTGTGTATATTTTTGAAAGTATGGCGATATGAATACCTTTGACCTATAAAGGGTTTTTAAACTACCCCCCAGTTCGCACGGGAAAAAAAGGAGTAACGGCAGCCACAACCAGACCAATGATAATAAGGACTTCTCTTGATTCGCATAAGTTTTTTTTGAATTTAATCCATTGAACAAAATACGTCGGGTCTAGGATGGAACTGTCACCAATAAGAATATATATAAATTACTGATACTTAACTTATAACCACATTGATCAACTAAGTAGGCTGTTATCACATTCATTGACTATTATACCAAGTACATAAGTGGGCATACATTTTTTTGTGAAAATGGAACGTCTGCCGATTGATTAATTGAATAAGTGGCCCATCAATCACTATGACCTTGTTACTTTTCTTGAATTGTGTAATTAGGTATTTTATTATATTTAACACAACTGTAATAGTAAAGTATGTAAAAATAATTGTTTTGTCATTCGTTTGGCTTGCACAAAAGGAATGAGTACTTCGTCAACATAACTATTATGAAAATTTTATGTAAATCAATGCAGAAATATCAAAATCCATCTCAGCGGGGTATCGAACCCCGGGCTCCTAATGGCCACTCAGATACTTTTTATTTTTTTTTTTGATTATTAAAAAAATAAATCAAAATTTTTAAAACTAAACTAAAAACATGAAATCCATAATATCGGTAAAGTAACCTGCAAAAATGTTGTTATAATTTAAAAAAACGCAAGCTACTTCTCTCTTGCAACCAACCTTGAGGTTCGACACCCGGCATCTCAGCGGTAAAACATCATTTCAATCTTCCGACCAGATTTGAGTTTGTGTGCAACGTTTTGTCTTGGTCGAATTCTTCCACATCACAGAACGTAGGAATTCGACTCCCACCATTGACATGAAATTATAATTTTATGTTAAGGCTATTGTACCACCTCAGGCCGATAATTTGAAAGTTGAAGAAACATGGCTGAAAAGTTTTCTGAATGAAAGAGAGCCTTACTTTTTTGTGGGATATAACCTCACTATCGGCCATTATGTTGTTTTATTGACAATAGTGTAGCCAGTTACGCCAGTGCAAAATAAATTTTGTGAATCCCCATTTCTGGATATTTTCTTAACCCCCTTTAGCTACAACTTCAACTAAAGGAAAATAGATTCCTAAAATAAATTTAGTGTACGATTTTTTGGGTTAAAAAAACGGTACAAATACGAGTTTTTTAGTTTTGTATCGTCGGGAAAAAAAAATGTACCCCAACTGTTTTTTCAGAAATCTTTTTGTCCTTATATTTAAATTTGAGCTAAAGGTTTGGGGAAAAACATACCCAAAGGAAAACCGATTCACAAAATTTGATTTTGCACTAGCATAACTGGCTACACTATTGTCAAAAAAATGACATATAATAGCCGATAGTGAGGTTATGTACCGACCTAAAAAAAACGTTTTTCGCTGTTTTATTAAAGGTACTCTTTCATTTAGCCAACTTTCATGGACTTCCAAGGTTTTGACCCTACCCTGATTACAATAGCCTTAAGGCTATTGTAATCACCTTAGGGTTGAAACCTTAAAGTCCATGAGTTGGCTGAATGAAAGAGTACCTTTAATGAAACAGACAAAAACGTTTTTTTTTTGGTCGGTACATAACCCACTTCGGCATTTTTTGTCTTTTTTTTGACAAATGTACCCAGTTATGCTATGCAAAATTAAATTTTGTGAATTTTTTATATAGTTTTTAAAAAAAAATTTAAAGATTCCACCCCAAAGTGAAAGGAAAAATTGATTCCCAAAAATAACAGTTGTGTACATTATTTTAGCAGACGGATAAAAATCGAAAAAATTGTATGTCGCTTTGACAAAAATTACGTCCAAAAAATTTTTTTGCTTTCCCAAAGACGGTCAAAACTCGAAAAATGGCGTTTTATTATTACTTATTTCAAAAAAAATATCATAGTAAACTGTCTTTCAAAAATCTATTTTTTTTTTCTTAAGGGAAAAACTAAAGGGGTTTAAAACTATATCCCGAAAAATTTGTCACTATTGCATAAAAGACATACACTGGCCGATACTGAGGGAAAGTTCGCAAATTTTTAATATGTCTTTTTTAATAAAGGTACTCTCCCAAAGGGGCTAAGATAGGAAGGGTACGACTATAAATACTATGAATAAGAATAGAATCAGACAGGATTTGGCCCGATAGCAATTGAATCCTGATTCCATTTACTATAACTAAATAAAAATAAGATTAGAATAATATTATATCTAAGAATTAGTGTGTCACATACATTTGAAAATTAGTATCAAAAAAGGATAAAAAAAAAAAAAATAAATTTTTTTAAATGTTGACATTTGCTGATCTTTGATTTCTATAGGAAGTACTCCTTAAAGTAACGGTAGGGCCTATTATATAAAAACGATTTTGATAAATCATTGTTCTAGCAATGGGAGAGTATAAATTTAGGGGCAGGAGTAGGGAATTAATGTTGTGAAATCAGGATAGCATTTTTGGGGTTTTTTTAAATGAACAAAAAATTTCATAGAGGGGAAAAAAATTTTTAAGGGGCCATCAGATATTAAGAAAAAACCTATTAAAACAATGTATAAAAATCATTAAAATTGTAGGCATACAAAGAGAATTACATACCAGTACAGTTTCTTGACCCTTTATATAGTATTATTATCTGCAATCAGGGTATATGGAAGGATTGGCCCCCCGTCTTCCCGGGGAGAGGTTTACCGACCTCTTTAGCGAATATATTTGTTGGTAAAACTTATAAAATTATTCTCCTAAAACGGGTTAAGAATGATTCTTTTTTTTTCCCCTTACGGTGTTAAAAAATTAAAAAAATATTTTTTAAGAGAAATAATTAACTGTAAACACATTTTGATGAAATACGTACATGGAATTCATTAAAATCATATCAAATACTGGTACAATATGCACTTGGTCTATAATATAATTAGAATATGACATTTTATTACCAATTTTCATAATTTTTATAATAATAGAAACTGGATTAAATCTTAAAAAGTATAAATACGAAAAACTGTGCCAAATATTTTAAACCTACAAAAAAACTCAAAAAAATTTTAATTTTTTAAAAAATGTTTAAACATTTTAATTGTGTATGTTGTTTTATGGTGAAACAGTGAAAAAGGCACAACTTTTTTAATATTTTTAGCTATGTGTTTAGGTATGAAACATTCAAAAGGGGAAAACGTAAAAAGCATTTAAATTCTTGTTTCCCCTGAAAGTAGTAAAATAATAACCCTTAGGTGCATTTAAAATTAAAATTTGAAAGATTTAACCCCAAAGCCAATATTTGCACAAACACTTACAAGTAAATCGGAGGACTTTCGATTTTATGCAAAATCCCCCAATCAATAGACTGGGGGAATAATTTGAAAACCCCTTTTCACGCATGTTTGATAAGGGTGGGGCTATTGCAAGTGCATTTTCCAGTGCAATATCTAAATCCACCGCGAGTATTCCAAGTTTCGCAGGTCCGTCGCCGAAAACATTTTAGTGCCCCGAACTAGGCCCCCCGGGAGCACAACGCACCAGTTCAATGAAACCCCTAAACGTGGCCTTGGGGGGCAATACGTCGACTTTACATTCGGAAGGACAAGGGTGCAAGGAACAAGAAAAATTGTTGAAAAAAAAATATAAAAACGTATAAAAGTTACCCCTCAGTTAGAACAATTTTAATGGGAACATTACATTTAACCGACCTACCAAAACCCTAAAACATTTTATAACAAAGTTAAATTTACTATTTTAGATTAATTGTAAATTAAATTTTTGTTTCGGAGTGTTTAAAATGCATTCAACAGACTTAAAATTTAAACACCAAATATTAAACAAAAAAAGATAGTGGCCAAAGTGTTACAGGATTCTTAAATTTTAACAAGCACTTCTTCGAAAACTATATAACTTTGGGTTTGGGAAAATTCACCACCCCCAAAAGCCAATATTTTTTGCTCATTCTAGGACAACGATAATGGTATTAACGTTGGGAAAAGACAATCAGGGAAAAAAATTTATCCAAAAACACTGTGGATGTTTTATATTTTAGATAATAGAAAATTACAAGGCAAGTGGGTACAAATGTAGGGGAAAAGTGTTATTTTCACCCATTGTTTAACTACTTTTTTTGGGGTGTTACGCTGTTTAAATTTCCCTTAAAACAAAATTTTTTTACTTAGTTGTGTTTTAATGGTTCAGTTATTTGGTGTTCTATAAACATTATATTTTGGTAGATTTATGTTTTTTAATTCTAACCGATAGGTTTAATAATTGGAGGCGTAGCGAGGAAGCGAAGATTCCATTTCATACACTGGAGAAAAAATCCGGAATGTTTTTTTCTTTTTGTTTTTTTGTCTGTTTTTTAGCACGATTTCCCAAAACCGATCTCCGATTTCGATGAATTTTCATGGGGGCCTTCGAAATCTTGAATTTTGAACTGCCACGTTTTTGAGCGCAATGGGGGAAAATTGTTCTCATAAAAAAAGCAATTTAATTTTTTCTTTTTTTTTTAAAACTTTTTTCGACTTATAACACCTACTGCTTTAAAAAGATTGTAATGATTTTTTCCAGAACCCTTTAAATTTTTTGAATTAAAGTATTCGTGGCGAAAATTTTTGCGTAATCGAAAAATTATTTCTCATGAAAATCGAAATTTTCGGTTTTTTTCCTTTTTAAAAACAATTCCTTGACTTATACCCTACTGCTTTACCTATTGTAATTATTTTTTTACAGAAAACCCTTTAATTTTTATGAATTAATATATTTGTGTTAAATTTGAGCGCAAACGAATATTTATTTTTATGAAAATTGCAATTTACGATTTTTTTTCCTTTTTTAAAAATTCGATTAATTAAAAAAAAAAAATTATTTTTTTTATTTAATTTAATTTTTAAAAAAAAAATCTTGACAAGTAATGATTTTTTCACAGAACAAAAGAAAATCCGCTAACAATGGCAGCTCAAAGCACCCAAATTACGCTCATCCAAAAACGCGGCGGACTTTAAGCGTTTTTTTAGTAAGTATAATGTCGATGTTTAAACTCTTTTTTTCAGCCTTTACTACGCCTGGCTAATGGTGTCAATCCCTGAAACTAGAGAGCACAAACGATTTGTTAGTACAGTCGGTAGCATACTAGGATTAACCTCGCCGGCCACATGCGCATGTGCATAATATGTTAGTACTTTAGACAGAAATTAAAAAAGTGACTTCACCCGGGTTACAGTACTAACATAACAACGTCATAATCGTCTACTATAAAGCCTAGGTTAAACACATATTTTAAATATTTGGTTATATAAAAAAAAAAAAAACTTTTTTAAATTTTATTTTAAACTTTTTTTTTTCCCCCCCCCCCCCCCCCCCCCCCCCCCCCCCCCCCCCCCCCCCCCCCCCCCCCCCCCCCCCCCCCCCCCCCCCCCCCCCCCCCCCCCCCCCCCCCCCCCCTTTTTTTTTTTTTTTTTTTTTTTTTTTTTTTTTTTTTTTTTTTTTTTTTTTTTTTTTTTTTTTTTTTTTTTTTTTTTTTTTTTTTTTTTTTTTTTTTTTTTTTTTTTTTTTTTTTTTTTTTTTTTTTTTTTTTTTTTTTTTTTTTTTTTTTTTTTTTTTTTTAATATTTTTTTTGGATGGGAAAAGGAAAAATAAGGGGGCCCAAAGCCGTTTTTGCGGGGGGGCCCCCCAAGGGCGGAAAGAAAAAATTCCAAAAAAAATTTTAAAAATACAATGAAAAAAAAAATTCCCCCGGAAAATTTGGGTTTTTTTTTTTTTTTTTTCCAAAAAAAACAAAAAAAAAAAAAAAAAAATTTCGCATAACACATGGCGCTCAAGCACCAATTACGCTCATCCCCCAACCGGCGGGACTTAAGCTTTTTCCTAGATAAATACACACATTTTACATTTTATAAAAAAGGGGAAAGCTCAAAAAAAAAATTTAAACTTTGGCTTTTATCTCAAAAATAAATCAAAAGGAAATTAAAGTAGTGAAAAATGAATATTAGCACTGTTGATAACAAAGTTAAAAGAGACAATTTTAAAAGTTTAAAAAAAATGTGTAAAAAAATTTAATATATATTTTAATATACATAAAAAAAAACATTTAAAAATATTTTATAAATACATAAATTTTTTCAGTTAAAATGTTTTGCAAAAGCGAAACAAATAACACAACTTGGGCAATGATAAGCTGAAAAGGGAAGTAGTATTTAAAAAATATTTATGATAAAAACGCACTAATTCATGTCGCATATTTAAGTAATTGTTGTGGTTTTTTTTTAACATCTTTTTTAAACAAATTTCAAAAAGTCTTAGCTGTTTGAGTTGGCCCGCTCAGCTACGGGGATTAAATTTTTAATTTTTTAAATTTTACAAAGTGAAGCACAATACTATCAATACCGGAAGTAATAATTAAAGAACTTACATCTTCAGGTGAAGAATCCGATTTGCCCTCGTCAGAAAGCAGCCAGTCGTAGCAACCGGGCCCAGAAGTACCCAAACAATGCGAGACATCCCGACATTTTTGACGTACTAAAACAACGAATTTAATTTTTTTTAAAGCAATCCCGAAAGAGTTAACTTTTCGTCTGGGGTATATAAAGGGTTTAATTCAAAAGTTAGTTAATAATTTTACTTTTAAAACCTAATCAGAGGTCACAATCAAAGCATATGCAAGCAAGTTAATTTTTTTTGAAAAACGGAATAGAGATAAACCAAAAAAACTGTATATTTTTATTATTTCTCGATTTGGTTGTCGGGAATCACCCCGTAGGTGTAATTATTTTTATTTTCTACAATTCAGAAAATTAAAAAAGTCCGCCCCAAACCTATACTACTACCCAACCTACTAATACTATTTAAAAACCAACAAAAAAACAAAAAATTTAAACTAACCCTTCAATCAACTATTTTGTTGTCATATAACTCACCTTAGAACGCACAGGAACAGGTGAACGGCAGCCCACTAAACCAATAATAAGAGATTTAAATTTTTGCTTCGTGTTTGGGTGTTATATAGAACCTAATCTCATTTGAACAGAAAGACGTCAGATCTAGAATGGAATTGTCACCAATCAGGATATATACTTTGCATTATTATTTATAATGATACCAAATGGATCAACTAATAGATGTTTATCACATTCATTGACTATTATGTCAAGTACATAAGTGAGCATACATTCTGTTGGCTGATAAGGAAATAATACGTATGGATATTGATTTATTGAATAAGTGCAGGTCGGACCCCGGGTCGACCCGTTAATTACTATAACCTCGTAACCATGGGGGAATTGAGTAACTAGGAGTTATATCATTTTTAGAACAATAATGTAGTAGTATTTAGAAGTAAAAAATTGTCAATTTATTTGGTTTTCTAAAAAAAAAAACTTTACAGGCTACCGAGTATGTTGGCACTGGTGGACTATTCTAAATAGATTTGCGAAACGAAGACTTCATTTTTCTACCCTGATAAAAGTAGATCAGTTTATTTTTGTATTGTTGTCTGTTTATTGTGCTTTACTGTATTTACAAACTGCTATTCCGATCTAAGATGAACTAAACTGAGATATTTTACGTTTTTTGGTACAATCGTAGAAAATATTTCTAAAAAATATCGTCCTTTTAGGAAAAACGAGAGATCGATATGACCTCGCCGCCTCCCCACCTTTCCACAGCTGGCATGACGTCATCATATTGTTGGAAGACAGACATGGTCCAGGCTTGGGTTGTTTTACATAAAACTTACCACAAACGAAATAGGGTTTAAAAAATGACGTCACGTCACAGTAATAAAAGGACATATATATAGTGAACTATAAACGCTCGTTCGTCAACGCGGGAAATGGAAAATGCGTTCGCGAAAGCTGCCTAGTGTAATTTTTAGCATAGTGTGTAAGTAACGTATGAGGCCAATCATAATTTTTTCCCATATTATTGTGGATATCGAATATCAAGCTTTCATCCATCTTCTTATAGCCAATCTATTCTAAAAACAAAGTGAAATATATTACTGGGGTATACCAAGGATGGTTATGTGATACAATTTGCATTGTAAATAATAACATTATTTGGGCAGAGGGCCAACGATTCCCACTTCTGAAATGTTTACTGCCTACAGTAGGACTTCACTTCTTACGACAAACTTTACTTTAATAATCGATTTAAGACTTGATTTGAAGAAGTTAGTCTGTGTACAGACTCAGTCATATTAAACTGGTGCTAAGGCACATTGTGTTATGGGCCTTGCTCTACCTCTTGCCACCCGCAATATGTACGTATTTTGTAATCCAGACATATTGAAAAAAAAAAAATAAATAATAATAATAATAATAATAATAATAATAATAATAATAATAATAATAATAATAATAATAATAAAATAATAATAATAAAAAATAATAATAATAATAATAATAATATAATTTAAAAATAATAAAATAATAATAATAATACTAACAACAAATAATAGGTGACTTTGACAGATACGTAGTAGAATAATTTATCTAGAACAAGGAAAATAGGGAATTAAGACATGGATTTTCTGTAATGGAATCATTACACCCCAACCAAAGCGGGAAAAAATGGGGACAGCCCCAAAAAAATGGCGAAGATATGAACTTTTTTTGTGTGATGCGTAGCATTATGGGGTTTAAACTTTATTGGAGACTGTTTTTTAGGTTTATCGACAAGAGCCCATGGGATTTTTGTTCGTGAATATCCTTTTTTAGAAGTAAGTAACAGAGAATAGCTGACCAAAAAAGAATTATAGTTAAAAAAATAAAATGCAAACCAGTAAACATTTAAATAGAAAAACGCGAAGTGAAAAACAACTACAAGCGTATCAGTGAAACGGAAAATCATCAGCAGAGGCAGCGAAAAAGAGCCCATTCATACCGAGCACTAAAAACTCCCAGAAATACCGGTATTGCCAACGAAAGAACTTTAAATTCCCAACACAAGAATTTCCCAACCCCCCCAGAAGTCCAACCTATCAAACGTCCAGCCCAATTTAGAAATCCAGATTTACAAAAAACGCCAGGCCTCCCAGAACTCCAGACCTACCAGAAATCCGGGCCTCCCCGAACGTCCAAAAACCACTAGAAATACCAAACCAACAAGAAATCAAGATCCCCAGAACAACTAGACGATCAAACACAGAGGTAGATAGCAAAAAACGCAATAGAAAAAACCCCCTGACATGATAAATCTAAAGAACACCCTAGTTTAGCATTTACAACAGCCATGTCAGAGTTTGCGCACATCAACCAAACAGAAAAAATACTCCAAAAACCCAAGCATTAAAAGGAAATAAAGACAGCGGTACACAAATGAAACACTATTTTAAAAGATTACACCAAGACAACTATATTTGCAGATTTTCATGGGGGCAATTTATTGTGCCCGCTGTAGCGTGGTTAGAATTTGGGTTTAAAGGAAAATCGCAACTCTTCAAAAAAAAAACGGACAAGAAAATACGAAAGGGGAAAAGGATAGTTGGGAAAATCGTTGAGTTTGGGAGAGATATCGGTCGCGGAACAATACCGAAGGGGTAATCGATCTAAATGGAAAATATGCCAAGATATTTTTGAAAGTTTCAAGGTTACGCAAAGCATGAAACATTTAACGAATTCATTCACGAATTTTTGGAACACTTAAACAAAAAGTAAGGCTCTAGTAAGAGTTTAAAAAAGGATAAAAAAAAAGTAGTATTAGAAAAGAACAAAACCGAATTTTTAAAAAAAAAGGAAAAAAACATTTTTCCCAACAACTATCTATACCGAAAAATAATAGGAAAGGGAACACCAACTAAGACAGAGATAGAAGAGTTTGGACAGGATTGGGGGGAAACCCCGGTAGCACACAACCAGGAGCAAAAGGGATTCAGATGAAATAGTGGGATAGGGGATTTTAATGAGATGAGTTCGAAGGTATAACTTGATAAATTTAAAGTCGACAATCAGTGATACACACTAAGCACCAGGAAATGAAAATATTAAATTTTTGGAAAAAAATTCAATACTACTACTAAAATTAAAAAGTCTAAAACGGTTTATAAAGGGGATTTAAAAAAATACCGAATTTTTTACTGAAGGAGTAACCTTTTCAAACCAAAGGACAATGACACAAAGCCCCCAAAAGTAAATATCGGAAATTACAGTCTACCAATTTATATAAAATATTGACTTCTGCTAACAAAAAAAGTATATAAACATTGCGAAGAACACAAAATTTATGGCCAGGAAAAAAAGGATGCTGTAGAAACCCCAAAGGGGGTAAAGAACAACTTTATGACCTACTGTAATGAATCAGGCCACAATAAAAAAAAGGAAATTTACTAAAACATTTACACAAAAAGCCTTTGACTCAAAACCACACACAGGCTTTTCAGATTTTACAAATATATAAAAAAACAAAACCCCGTAAATTTTAAACTTTTTGAAACAGTAATGGAGACATGGAGAACAACACTAAAACAAATATGAAAAACCCGCAGATAATACAGTCCCAAAACAAAATTTAAAAGTGGATTTTTCCAAGGTGACTCATTAAAGGGATTATGGGTTTTTTCTGTCATTAAACCCCGTCACATATGCTTTAAAGAAATCGAATACGGATTTTTAAAATTAAGGACTAATGTGGTTGTCCCCAATTTTCCCACCTATTCTACATGGAGACCTAAAATTGTATGCATCAAATTTGCACAACTAAACGTCTAGTCAATACAAAATTAGAATTTAGCAAGATTTGCATGGGTTTTGGGGTAGACAAATGTAAGACGCTACATTCGAAAAAAGGGGAAGGTTACACAAGCAAAGAGTTTCCGTAGATGAGGAAAAGGATTGGGAAAAATGGACGATAACGATGTATACAAAAATTTAGGGTTCTCACAAACCCCAGAATTGAACTAAAGTTATGAAACAAAATTGATAGATACATACAAGAAAAAACTAAAATCTATCCTCAAAACGCAACAAAAGGGAAAAAAAAAGATCACAGCAAAAAATAAATTGCTGTACCAGTACTGACATATTCATTCGAACATTAAAAGGACGCAGAAGACATCCACGCGTTGGAAATATTAATCTACTAAACTTACCAAACACAGAATACATCATCCAAATCAGCAATAGAGAGATTTACACTTCCAAGAGAAAAAGGGGGCGGGGCCAAAATTTATCTGAACAACTTTATATTATAAACAAATAGACATTTTAAAAAAATACTTTTTTTTTAAAGAGAACCAATCCCACTGCATAGGGCTGTGGTGCTAGCTGACAAATCATTACTCCACTCAAACTACAAACAAAAAAGTCAATCTACAAAAGGAAAAAATCATAACTGACGCTTTAAAAGGGTCTCTCTCAGAAAAGACCTACACAAGGGGGACATTTGATGAACTAACAAAAAAGGTCACTAGATATTAAAGACAAATAGGTGGTTAAACAAGGGGAACTATTTGGAGAAAAAGAAGGTTTTTTGATGGCTATTCAAGACAGAGTGATTGCGCGAACAATTATAAAAATACATAAACAAGAGCGAAGTAAACGATCAAAGTGAAAATGAGTGCAAAGGGTGAACAATCGAACACATCATATCCGGGTGCAAATCACTATGCAAACAGATTTCCTCACAGACATAACCCAAATAGCTAACTTATTCATCAAAAAACTAGCAATCAAGTACAACCTCATTGACACCCCACAACCTTACTACAAAAACAAACCAGAGAAAGTACTAGATAGTAAAAATTACAAATTTTATTACGACCGCACCCGTTATAACAGACCCAAAAGATACATCACAACAGACCGGATTTAATATAATTGACAAGAAAAACAAGAAACTACCCCTTATCGACGTTGCTATCCCCAAGTGCCATAACGTCGAGACCCCGTGGAAGAAAAAAAAATTGCAAGTATAGTGAATTGCAATTGGATCAAAGATGGGAAAAAGAAAAAAAGGGAAATACAATCCATTCATTTTACAGCCAACGGCATATACCGGAGAAGCTACATGAACATTAAACAAAAAGATCTTCAACCCCAAAGTATAATCGAGATCAAAAGGCAGTAATACTCAACACGTGTAGAATAGTTTGAAAAAATTTAAACTAAAAAATGATCTTCGAATTCCCAGCGCTCCATCCTGACATGGTTTTCGTGGTTTCCCCTAGTCCGAAGAGCAAATGCTAGGATGGGACGAGAAAAATCGGGCCCCCGACCTACCAGCGAAAAAACATATCTACAAAAAATATTACAATTTAAAATGACTTTTTTAGTTAGAGTTAAGACAAAAATAATAAAGTATTAAAAAGGGACACTGGAAGTACTTGACGTAAATCCGTACAAATGTTTAGCCCGGTTTTAACCGAGTTTTTATAAATACATCCCAAAAAATAATAAAAAAAATAATAATAAAATAATAATAATATAATAATAAAAAATTAATAATAATAATAATAATAATAATAATAATAATAAAAATAAAAACAATTTTTCGTTTTCGTCAATTTTTTGTAAAATTACAAGCGAAATTTTCTTCGAAAAATGATTTGAATACTTACGGTTTTTTTTCTTGTTACAACTAAGTTTAAAATGTACTTAAAAATATTTTTTTTTGTTGAAAGTGGGAAAAAAAAAATTCGCACGATACGTCATGAACTTTATTTTTCTCATATTATCACATAATACAATACAATGATACCTCATTGTTGTTGTTGTCACAAAACAAAAGTCATTGTGAATTTTTGGTTTTCAAAA
>JAMZAV010012723.1:0-17374 GCA_024449915.1 Sweltsa coloradensis | reverse complement strand
TTTGAATTTTTTTGATGTATTTTGTTAAAATGGGTTTTTAAACAAAGTCATTGAGTAAAAGTACCCAAAGCATCACAAAATCTTGTTTTCATCCAATTCGTATATTGAAGAAATTGGACAAAAGAGTGTTCGCACGATACCTTTCGAATATTGGGAATTTATGAAATGGGAAAGGCGCTTATTCTTATCGATTTACATATTGGGAAATTTTTTATTTTTAAAATTAAAGTTTAGACCTTAATCTACATACACATTAATATGGCGTTCTAAATGAAATTTTGAATACGGATTTCATTATTTTAGTTTATCAACCCCTATAAGTACCCCCCCTTTTCCTATAAGCAGCAACTTTTTGAGGGCTCCTCGGGCCAATTTTTTGAGATCATTCTTCTAAATTTTTTAGACAAAAATTTCACGGCCCTATCACTTAACCCGTAACTGGTAGGCTAATCCTCCCAGCACAGTGGGTAAATTTGTGAAAAAAGAAAAAGGTTGCAAAATCTGGTTAGATATACTATATGGTGATATATTTTTTTTAATTAAATTTTGGACTTTTAGCCTATCTCAAATAAGTAATAATTTTGTAATCTTAAGATCAAATTTAGTTTGATATTTGAATATTTTAATTTTTTTAATGCCATTTTTCACCCCCTTCCATCCCCTTAACCGGATGGATTTTATCATGGCACCTCGAGGCAATTTTCTTGTAATATTGTTCTGAGTATACAATCCAAATTCAGCCCTCTACCACAAACCCCTAATTGTTAGGCTAATCCGCCTAGCTAGTATACGTTTATTGACTCTAACTTTTGTTTATTTAAAATTATCTACGTTATTAGTGTAAGCTTGTACGTACCCATTTATTTCATTCATTTTGTATGGTATTCATTTTATTTGCATCTTACTTTTGTTTTATCATTTTTTTTTTTGTATATTAAAATGGCTAAATGTAAGATAAGACCTCACATGCCTTAATTCCCTAAATAAAGACGTTAATAAAAAATCTCTCTCTGGATAGTTGGATGTGAAAAAAGGGTCGCTGTCCTTAATAAATTTATTTACCTCTTTGTTTTCTTTCTCCCCTCTCTCTCTCTCTCTCTCTCTCTCTCTCTCTCTCTCTCTCTCCCTTTCCTTTGATTCTCTTTCCGCTCCCTCATTTCCATCTTTTAAATAACACAGCAATAGAATTCTACGCGAAGCTTGACATTTAATTAGGCATAAGTCTTTCTTACGCGTCAACCATTTACATAAATAATTTATTTCTTCGCATTCGCATCTGAAATACGACGTCAACACGAACTCTTAATTAGCTAGCGGGATTGAATATAAGCTCCGCTGCTTCCTCGACATTCAGATGATCTCCGGCGCAGGATTACAAGAGGATGCGGCAAATATTACGAGAAGCAAAGCTCACCAACGAAATGCACGACAGGGCTTTGAAAAATAAAGACGTCACTTCAATACCTCAACGTTTTTCCATTTTTGAAAGTCATATCCACACTAGATATTTGTAATTATAATAGAAATATAGAAGAAAAAAATAAATACCATTTCAAGATTTAACAAAAATAATAATAATTTTTCATTGGAAACCTGCACAGGGTGCAATTCATGCCCCTCTTCATGTGTCTAACTTGGTATGTTGCGGATAAGACAATTGTCAAGGGATGTCCGAGGGCTGTTCCAGAGAACTCAATCCCTTGCATTGGCATTAACGACTGAGGAAAACCTCGGGAAAAAACTTCAGACGGGATTGCCGGTCTCGACGGGATTTAAAACCGGGACCTACACCCTTCATTATATATAATATATAGACGAGGATGTAAAAAATATGTTACGCGGCTTTATTTATCTATTTATTTATTTAACGTATATCCTATTCAGTTACAAAAACTGATTTACAAACCGCTTCGGGGAGGACACCAAAGTTGACTAATAATGCTGATATTTTGGCTACAACTCAGGCCAAATGTGTGTGTAGTATTTAATTGAAGCAACACGGTGCAAATATTTAGTTAAATAGACAAAAAAATTGCTGATGGATTTACTTTCTTCAGTTACTAAATTTTACAATTTTACAAACTTAGGGGGGGTCCCTAAGTTTCCTACTTGGACGTCAAGAACCTATTAGCTGGCGTGAGGTGTGGTTGAACGCATCGCAACACCGTTGCACGTCCTAGCCACGGATAATACGTCTCCTAACAGACGAATCTAAACTGCCTGTAAATCAATCGCCCGTCCCCCACCGAGACGTCTTAGAAGCCGCCGTTGGTTTCCGTGGGCTAGACAGAGCGAAGACTCGAGGGGTTTCGACGTCTCGAGGCTGTGCAGTCGACCGGGATATAGACTGTTACCACAGATACTAGAGTACACTACGTAGTCTATTATCTGTGCTGGTAATATTACCTCTCTAGGACAGGAGATGGCTGTGCTGTGAGGCATGGCGGAGCACTCTCATGTACTAGACTATACTTGTGTATCACATTTCTGGTAATTGTATTGATCGAAAACAATGTTTTTTTAATTCACAAGGTAATGTTGAATTTTTAATATCTGACCGTTAGTAATTATTTATTCATGGGCATTGGTCAAGCATTTACAAAAAAGTACAATAAAAAATTATGACAATGCAATATTTAACCCAATTTATGTAATGATAATAAATATAAAAATATGAACACAAAATCATCGTAGATTAAAATCATATATACACGAAAGACATGGTGTCTAAGTAAAAATAACAGATACAATTTAGTGAACATATATAGAAGCTAGGCCTACAAACTTTACACAATGTTTTATTGTGTTTCATAAAACTCCATGCTAAAATGAAAGTTCTCCTTTAAGAGGTAAAACCATTTAATTGAACTTGAAATGAATGTGAACTAGATTAACATTCAAGCTCAAAGATCTTCTACGTGGCTTTAAAGTGGCTCCATCGAGTGTACCAGCGGACTCAAGAGTAAAATATTATTATTCAGTAACACTTATAAAAGGGCCTAGTTAGTATTTTTATATCAGATAATCTTACAACTGTAGTTTTTTTACTACTGTAAGTATTAATTTATTTTTAATTGTTACATTTTAGAAAACCTATTTATTTGCATCTTTTATTAGTACAGTTGCTAACTGACTAGTTTAAGTATTTGCCAACCTCGGAAATCGAAACGTCCCATCAAAATAACACGTTAATCACTAAATTAGGCTAATGGGCTAATGGACGAAATAATGCTTATTTCGTTAAACATTAACATTCAATATGATTGGCTTTCATGTAATTATAAACAATAATATACGATATGTATAGTTGGAAACTTCTTCTTGAGAGTTTGGCCAACCTGGTATTTGGCTTGGCAACATGGCACGGGCTGCCTTCTCATTCTGATCGAGTGTGGATGCGTCGAGAGAACTGCCACCTCGAAAGTGTTTCATACCAAAGTACACAGTAATTGCGTACACATGCTATGAACAGACGTCAATTACAATCAAGAAATATTGGCAATAGGCTTTAAAAGTATTAAAAGTGTCCTAATTGCAATCACAAAACTTTTACGCTCGCTTTGAGTCGGCGTGCATATCTGCTGGGTTGAAGGAAACGCACGGATCGCTATGGACCACCTATGCTGTGCGGTCGCAGTTGTCCAACGATTAGCGCGCTCGTTTTGTAAGCGAAAGGTCGCCGGTTCGAGTCCCGGCTGCGAAAACTTTTTTTTACCTTTTTTTATTGATCCCATCATTATTGTTTACTTCTTATCGATGAACGGGTTACGATTTTTATAACTTTTCATTTAAAATTACTCGAACACAAGACATTCTTCCCTCAACTTTTTGGCTATATGGCTAGTTTTGGGTGTATAGTGTAGTCAAGAGTATTTGCTTTTCCCGGCTTCAGCCTGCGCACTGCCCCCAATATTTAGTTTTTTTAAATCTGAAATTTATCCAAATATCTTACATAGGCCCTATACATGGCAAAACACCAGGAAAACGCTTAAGTCCCGCCGCGTTGTTGGATGAGCGTAATTGGTGAATTGAGTTGCCATTGTGTTATGCGGTTTTTCTGTTGTTTTGTGAAAACAATCATTACTAAGTTGAAAATTTTTTTAAAATATTTAAATTAAATTGTAAATAACTTAATTTTTTTTTTTTTTAGTTAATTTCGTTTTAAAAAAGAAAAAAATCGTAAAATTGCGATTATTATAAGAAATAAATTTTTCGATTGCGCTCACTTTCCCACGAATATATTTTTTTCATAAATTTAAGGTTCTGTGAAAAATTATTACAATCGTTAAAGCATGTTGGTGTTTTTAAGTCAAAGAATTGTTTTTAAAAAGAAAAAACGTAAAATTTCGATTTTCATGAGAAATATTTTTTTGATTGCGCTCAAATTTCACACGAATATTTTAATTCTAAAATTATGGTTCTGTGAAAACTCATTAAAATCGGATAAAGCATGTAGGAGTTATAAGTCGAAGAAATTTTTTAAAATCGAAAAAATCGTAAAATTGCGATTTTCATGAGAAAAAATTTTTGATTGCGCTCAAAAACGTGGCAGTTCTAAGTTCAGAGATTTTGAAGGTCTCCATAAAATTTCATTGCAATTGGAGTATTGGTTTAGCCGGAATCGTGCTGACGAACACACAATAATACAGAAAAAAGAAAAAAACATTCCGGATTTTTTTCTCCAATGTAGTGAAATGGAATCTTCGCTTCGCTCGCTACGCTCGCTACGCTCATCCAATAATAATTGCCATAAGTAGAACAGAAGTCTTTCAATATGGGAATAATTGCCCCAATTAAAATATAATACTAAAAATTGTAATGAATTTGTGATAGGTCCTCAATAATAATTACTTATAAACTTGCTCGTTATTCTGTGTATACATGTTATCTTAGTTTTATTTGTAAAAAAGTTTTTACGACTTTTTTTAACGTTAATACATTCGAACTACGTGTTGTAATACGGAAGGCAGCCAAACCCAATTTTTAATTTTCGCTCCCTATACTACTTTACAACGGAGTTCACTATCATTGGTCAATCGAGCGCGGTTTCGAAGAGGCGTCACGCAGCGTTGCCAGCCTTCACTGTTGCTCCTGGTTGTTACAATTATATGTTGACTTTGGACGTAAAATATCAAATCCAGTATGGTAACATGTATTTTGCAAATACTTTTTTTTTCAGTGTTTAATTACCTGCAATTGATACATAATTTAGTCATATTTCACTTGCGGTTCGTGTACTGTAGTGCCTTTTTGGTCGGAAAGTGTAGGGTTTTGCTCGCTTGCAATGTTAAAGGATAGGGATTTACTTGATTTTTATTTCGAAAAATCTCCGAAAGTAAGCTGGTAACCCCCATTTTGCTTGTTGTATTATTGAAAAGCACACTATTAAGAGTATATATTATGAATTTCAGCAAATTTCACTACGAGCAAGTTTCACGTATCGACTTTAAGACATCGCAGAAGGGAGTGCCCTGCATGCGAATGAAATACGTGGAATAGGTGAGCGCGGATTACAGCTCCTAGCTGGCTCGAGTAATTACTACGAGTATTTTGCATAGTTTTAAATAAACGGAAAATAAAACTAAATGTCCGAGACCCTGTCTGGTTAGTGGTTAGGTCCGGTGAACGCCAGAGGGCGCCCTGGAGAATAAATCTGATTAACGAGTTGGGTCCAGTCACAGTCAAACTAGTAAACATTCATAAACATCCACACACTGGTAGAGAAATATGTAATGTGATAATACTAGGAAAACTCTTAAGTCCCGCCGCGTTGATGATGAGCTTTTTTTGTAAGTTTTTAGTTTGCGTAGGACCACTTTTCCTTTGCAAGTACTTTTTGAATGCATTGTTGGTGATTGTTGTCAAGTTTCTCTTGTTACTTGTTAATTGTTATTATAAGCCTAAAAAAACTCATATAAAAACTTTGATTTCTATGGATTCTGGCTAACTTTTTCAACTTTTTCTTTCAAAAGGTACTACATTACCATAACCTTAATGTCCCTGTGAAATATGAACGTTGTAGCACCACTCGTTTGGTCAGAATCGGCCCAAATATCACCGAAATATCGCATTAAAAATCGAAAAATCGTAAAAGTACGATATTCATGAGAAATATTGCTTCGATTGTACCAAAAAACGTGGCACGTCTAAGTTCAAAGATTTCGAAGGTCCCCTCCAATTTTCATCAAGATCGCTTATGCCGTTTGCCCGGAATCGTGCGAACAAACAAACAAAAAAAAACACCCGAGCTAAATTTTTTGGGGGGTCAGTGAAATTGAAGTCTTCGCTTCGCTCATCCAATGACATATATTTATCTTGAAGAATATCTGCTCTAAAATAAATTAAAAATAAGTAGAAATTTCTTCGCAAGCATCTAACTATAGCGTCGATGAAAACGTATTCTACCAAAGTAATTATCAGTTTATAATGTCTAAGTGTTAGTATTAAAATAACAATTAATTTATTTGAAAATCTTTTATTTCCTTAAGACACCACAAATCAAAATCTTTGAACGCTAAGAATAGTTTTGTTTGTTTCAATGCCAAATGTGTAACAATCTTCAATCAATATGTAGCAAAACACTTTCTGTACTTTCATAATAATTGTAAATCTTATGGATTGTGGTACCATAAGACAACCCTTAACGCTTTAGCCGTCCGCGGTGGATCATACGTGTGGGGTTATAGTAACTTCTCCTTACTTTGGCGTTAAACGAGAACGTTCGATCATTAATAAAGAAGTTCGACACTATTATTAAAAACGTTTCAAAGTATATTTTACACTTGTTTTCATATTGTCCGGCTTAAAATACAATGTCTCTCTCTCTCTAGTATATAACTCATCTATAACAACTCTCGAACATTCTTGTCAAACTACTGTGTTGGCAAGCCTGGATCTCTATACGAGTTTCAGAGACCTAGCTTGTAGCTAAGAGTAGGCATAATGTCATCGAACAAGCCAATTATGATTTTGACTAAGATGGTTGGCCTAATATATAATGACACGTACGAAATTACCAGATCAAACCTGAACTTTGCAAAAGTTCACATTATGTTAAAAAGTCCAAAAAGTCACCAATTTGACGACTGCGTGTAATGTAATGTATCGCAATGGGATAACAGCAGTAAAAAGTTTTAAATTGGTTCTATCGTATAATTTTTCATAAAAGGTAAGTTTTTCATGTTTCAATGTTTTGTAATTTATACAACTTTCATATTGCTAAAAGAAACTGCTGCAATGCTGGTAATTTATTTATAAATGCACGCTAACTGATTTATGTAGCTTAGTCTGGCGATCTACACAAATGTTATACTAAGTAACTGTCTTCTACTTGTGATAATCTCATCAGATGCCATGCGTAGTCCGTAAAACTTCTTTCTACATGTTTCTTGCGTTAACCAACTTACTTTTGCTCATAATGAATCGAAAAAAGGGGTTCTAAATTTTTTTTATGGTTATTCACAATACAAAAATGGTCACTCCAACACATAAAGTTAGTGTTCAGTAGTGGCTTTGTCTTTAATCGTGTCCCAATCGTAATCAAAGTGACGAAACTTTAAATCTGGCTCCATTATTTCGATTTACGTTAGTTTGTAAATTTTTCGCAAGAAACCCGCATAGTTACAACATCTTTTAGCTCGAGTAATTGTGTTCGACTTTTAGGAGTGTTTTAGAACCCATTTACAAGGTTTTATTTGCACAATGAGGGTGTGTTTGACACATTTAACCACCCTGTTCAAGTAAGTACTTCCTTTTAAAGAGATATCTAAGCGACACACCCAAACTGTCTTCTAATATAGTCCAGTATAGTGTAGTAGTAGTAATATAGCCTAGGGTGTTCGATAGTTAACCGTTCTCAATCCAGTGCTGTTAATTGCAAACTAATGCACATACCCTCGTTGCTTTCAAACCGTCGTACACGCTCGCCGTTAGATTTTATTCATTCCATTTTATAAACTTAAGATTTTTTTGTTATTGCTCAGTCGATAGAAAACGATTTTTACTTAAGTTGAATCGAAAAATCTTTCGACTGGATTTATTTTGTAAAATTCGAATAATTCTGAAAGTATAATTTTAATTCTATTAGTTTGGTCCTGACTAGTCGTACAACCGTGAACTCGAGCACGAAATTTAAACTTTTCTTAATTGAGGTAAGTTTTTAGGTTAATGAAGACGTAAACTTTCGTGTGAACACGCCCCTCGCTTGTGTACTCAAGAAGGCAGTGACACTATGTTGACGACCCCTCAAGACAACGAAAACACGCGCCCTGCTCCCACCCGGGAGGCCCCGTGGAGTCGCGTGATGGCCGCCTCGTGGAGTCACGTGACCGCCAGACAGACACGACAGCGTTTCAGATTTAATCGAATGCGCTAAACGTTTTATGAAAGTGAAACACCGTGATATCACAAGTTACGTAATCGACATTGTGGCAACTTCATTGCTTCATATTCACCTACGTCGATTGTGTGTACGAAATGTCTAATATGCGAGGTAACGGTCACCAACAACGTATACATCATCACTTGCGTACGGAAAACTCTATCCTATTCAGTTATGGAAACTGATTTACAAAGGAGGACAACTAAATAAAACGAATTTCTTTCTTGCAGACAACAATGAACTAGTGGAGTAAAGTTTTAAAAGTAATATTACAATCACAATGGGGCCACAATCTTGTGCAGAAAGACGTATAATATGTGAGGAGCATTATAACGACACTGAATTCAACAAATTGTTCATAAGTGTCATCAGTGAATAACATTTAAATTATGTAAAGAACAAAATAGTGCACTCTTTATTAAGAATTAGTAGACTTTTTCAAAATCAACGCCGCATACATATTGTGTGCAAAGCATTATAGGAGAAGGGGTGTTCAACAAGCTAAATGATATATTATTATGCTCGGGTGTGTTGCAGACTGCGTGACGGTGTGAGAGACAAATATTTAAGTAAAGAAACTTAATTCCTTCAATGTTAATATTCGAATGTATGATGCGAGAACCGAACCCGCGACCAGCAAAATTACTATTTTGTATTCATTTTCCAAGAAAGCTATAAAAATAGTGTTTCACAAGCGTGATGTGGTCTCGTTATAAAGTAACACGATAAAAGTAGATAGTTTAAATTTCTCAATTAGTTAAACCAATTAAAAATGAGCTGACTTCAATAATTAAAGCTTGTACAATCTTAGTTCGTAAATTATGTACGAATTCTTTAATAAGTTTAACCAATAAAATCAGTACTAGTTGAACTTAATTATTTAAGTTTCAACTCAAAAACCATGCTGGTACAATATTTAAGTCTTCGTTTGTTCATTGTGTAGTTGTAGCGAAATCACACAGCGCTGATGTAGCGCAAATACTTTGTTGTACAGAGTTAGTGAGATATTGCTAAGAGCGTGAGGAGAAAGTGCTTTTTTTTACCTGTCACTTCCCCGGTCTAACTAGGTATTTTGAGCTCAGTGTAGTTTAGAAGATAATGTCCAAGGGTGTTTGAGAGGACTCAGCTGAAGATAACCTTGAAAATTTTTTCAGTCAGGATTGGCGGTAGCGAGTATCGACTCCGTAACCTAACGCATCAGAAACGCAGCCACGCTTGAGCTACATCTATCTATCAGTGAGTGAAAAGTGTCTCAAAGAAAGTTTTCTAATCCTCCCCTGTCACCCGCCATGTGAACCTGTCAACGCGACGAGAGATCGAGACACGCATCTCAATGTTGTGGGGTGCAGCAGGGGTCACTTGTCGGTCCGTTACATACAGCGGCGACATCTGGCGGGGAACTTTACATCTCGCACTCGTCTCGGCGGTGAATCCAATATCATGGGAACGCTCGCAGGCGGCGGCGGTCGCAGGGGGTTAGACCACTAGTCTGCGGTATGGGAGTATTTACCAATGGTTAATCTTACGCCGACAGACACTGCTTGTTAGAGAAGATCAACCCAATGCAGGGGAAAAAAACAAAAAGCTTTATAAATTATTTGATCGTTGTCGAAGCATTCCTTTTCTGGATTGAAAATGCAAATTGTTTATAGTTTTCGAACATATTATTTTATTTATTTGTTAATAAAGGTGCAACATAGACTCATATTGTAGTTTAAGAAATTGTATAAAACGTGAGGAATCCGGCTTTAAAATGTTTAAGTTGTGCGCCTAATCAAGTATATTTTTTTAAACTGATTTTATTTCAGTAGGCTACTCCCGGTATGGGTAATAATATGTCACTTAAAGGAATCCGTTACCAGGTTCGTTCTTGTTTAGGTGTGATTGAATATTGCAAGGTTAGTTAAGACAGTATTTTAGTTTGATAATAATTTAATAACTGAGACTTTATTTAATTATATAATTAAATTGTCCGAACAATCTCCCCTAAAAGGGCGTCGTGCAGTAGCGATGAGCGACTTCTGTCCACGGTAGATAATGAATATATCTGACGAATGTATCACCAGTCTAGACTTTCCCTTTCAGATCTATTCGTGTAGCGTTGCATCGGTTCCAGTCGGCATTCCAAATAAGCTTGAAAAATTATTTCAGGCAACTTACCTTATCCAATTAATCTTTTTATTCCAAGACTCCAAAAGTTGCCAAACTGTCTTCAAAACATGTCGGGAACGCCGGAATTGGTTCAAGTCATACAGCAATCTGCAATCCAAACATGTTCCAGTATAGATGAGTTTTCATCAAGTTGGGTTAGATTTTCAGCCACTCAAAAATAACTCGTCCTACCTATAAATCAAGGGTAGGACATAAATATTATAACAAACACTTTTATCCAGTGAATTGTAAGTGTAATTGGCAATAAGACTTCTGAATGTATATTCCTATCGACGTATCTCGATTCTTAATTGGATCGAGAACAGGAAATAACAAGGAAACTGCAAACAATTTGTTGAGTTAAAAAACGTTTCTAGCAATGTAACCCCTATATATGTCAGCAGACAGTATTTCACCCCATTAAAAACCCCTCCTATTCTAAACCAAATTTGTGAAAGTGTATATAAAGGAGTTACATGGTGCACAACCCCCCCCCCCCTCACGAAGCTACAGCATACATCTATTTCCGTCTCTACGCCCATTATTACAAAGGAAATTACGCCCGCATATAACTTTGTTCTTTGAAAGACATTTAAAAATTACCTGAAGTTATATAAATCTGATAGTTCGGAAGCAAAGGTTAGACTGTCTGTCGACTGCAGATATGATTCTTCCCCGCTGGAGAGAGACTAGGAAATGGAAGGTAGGACTATCCTGCGGGAATACTTCCCTGTGGAGACAACGGCGAGGGAGCCGGAACAAGTGTACTCAACAGCGAGTCCTCAACGAGTCATGACGGCGTAGTCCTAGCCTAGCGTTGCTCAATACATGCAGTTGCAGTATACAGATTTTAAAACTACAATTATTTTTTATTATGCAGACATTTTCTAGTATTCACTAATCAATAGTGCCAACAGGTTGCACCATTCTTTTCTCAGGTATTCACATCATTTCAGACATTTTACGCTGGTTATGCTGTACTTCCGGCGTAGAAAATATAGGATATTTTTTGTATAATTTTTTTTTAATTATTAATGCCACCGACAGCAGATAAAGCTCAACAAGTGTGGTATGTAAAGTCCTTGGATTACAATTGATTAAATATTAGGTAACATGTTAATATATTATATCAAAAACCATTGAAAATCAAAAATCTAATAACGTACACAAAAGGTCATTATAAGTCTATAGGCCCTACATTATATCAGAAAAAAAATGCGCAAAAGAGAATGAGGTACGTCGTTCCTAAGCCTGATTGGACAACAGCTTACTTCCTACGACACTACGTTGGCATGAGAGTGCGAGAGTGTATGGCAAGGAGGACGTCACTCACTGAGGTAAAGGTTACGAAAAACACACCGCTGCTGTTCTTCTGTCACCTCACCACCCACACATGACAGCCAGAACGAGTGTTCGGCGGCGCGTGTTACATATTAAGACACGTACACGTGTCGTGTCGTAGCGGTTTCCACATGACTTACTGACGCCACAAACCTGTTCAAAGATGACATGAGACCGAAATAAAGTAACAGCAACACTTCTTAAAATGATTTGGACAAACAGTAAAATAAAATTGATTTCGATGGTTCAACATTTAGTAGTAGCGTCCAAAAGAATATATTTTGTCATGTTATTTAAAAATGCAATTTGTGTTAGTGGTACTGTGTTTTAAAGCATTATCTACTAAATAAAATAAATAATAATATTTTTCTTCTCACTCAAAATTTTTGCCCAAAAATATTGAAAGTATAATGAGTGAGCGGAAATTCTTAAGTATTAGGTGGAGGTGCCGGGTTGCAATATGACCATATTTCTCAGTTAAAATATTAACAGACGTGTTCATTAGGCACATTAAATTATTTTTTTACTCATCCTTCAATAAAATCTTATTTGAACTGGAGGCAAACAGAACAAAAAATGATTTTGATGATGACATGACGTGTGACTTTGGAGCCGTCCCTAGAAAACGAAGCACAAAATAAATATCAGAGTTGTTCTGATCGGCTTGTTGATTCTGGCGTTGATTCGCGGGTGTTCGCACTGTCCATCCACTGATTGCTATTTTTCCTATTAAAAATATCGATCTTTGGTTGGTTATCGCTCAACTCGTCGATTGCGTGGGGGCCTCCCGGGGGTTGTTTGGGTTCGCTTTGATTTAAAAGTCCCCCACTGAAAATCAGTTTATATAACTGAGTGGGCAGACTCTAAATAAAATTTTTTTTTTTTTTTTTTTATACACTTTTTTGGTGAAAAATCCAAAAATATAAATTTTTTTTAACAAATTTTCTATAAAGTCGACTTTTTTGGTTACATAATATACGATAACTGTTGAAAAATACGTATCAATAAAACGCGAGAATCAAGTTTCGCGAATTTTGGTGGAGGTGCCGGGTTGCGATATTTCCGTTCGATGTCTATTTTATTAAATAAGCTGATTATTCACACACATTGAGACATTTTCATTACGTTTTAAAATGGCCCATTGTTCGCTCGTCGATGGCGTCGGCGCCGACAGGGTTGGCTTAGTTAGCTTTAAATCTAAGTCTCCCACAGAAAATCGTTAAGTAACTGAGGGGATTGATTCTAAGTACGAATTATGTTTTGTTTTTTTAATTTTTTTTCCTTATAGTATTTAGTAAAAATCTTACTTACAATGTGGACAGAAAATATAATCTTATCTGCAAAGGGCCAAATCTCTCCTCGGTCCACCCTTTCGCCTCTCTTGACTGTTTACTATTGGATACTTTAGTACATTTTCCCCTGCCCTTTGAGCAAATATTTGCTCTAAGGTGGAGGCTTTTACAAAGCTCTACTGAAAAATGGAGAAGACAAATCGTGACCTTGCTGTTATGGCAATAAAACTTCGAAGTCCTCCGAGAAGGAACAACAGATGTTTCCACCAGCCAGCATCCCAATCACTGCCGGAGGAAAAACTGTGTCAAATCTTCTCGTACCTGCCTCTCGGAGAACTGTGCAATACAGTGGCTAAGGTCTGTACACAGGGGGGGAGCGTATACACTGGACCCCCGCTATATCGCCTGCCTATCATTCTTACGATATGGAAACCACAATCGAAATCTTCGGGTGTCTGAGCAATGCACCATTCATATCTTCTCTTTATTTTGATGAGGAGTATATAAGGGAAACCAAAATTAAATTTGAATGGTTTACAATAAGGCTAACTTGATGAACCAGGCGTCAACACACTCTTTTATAAGAAAAAAAGAAAAAAGATCCCAGAACTTGTCTTTCCCAGGAAAGTTTTCTATTGCCTCGTAGGCGCCTAATAAGAATGACCTAACTGTTGGTTCGCCCTTAAAACAATAAACACAAGTTTCTAAAGCTTAATCTCTTACGACTTGAATTCCATTCACGCCGCACGAGACAAGGTGTCGTCTAGAATCCGGGAAGCTTGGGGGGCCCAGGTGGAAGTTCAGAAGTTACAGTTGGGTATAACTTAACTAATATCCTTTTTGATTTCTATCGTGGTCAAGACTCAAGAGTAGTTATTCATTTCCTTCAAGAACCAATAATGATGATGACTGGTGACTTAATTCTTTAGATAGGTCCATGTGAATGATAAAAAAAAAATAATAAATAATATAAATATAAAGAAGATAAATAAAAAGAAGTGTAGAGCCAAATCATTTATTTTTATTTGGTTTAGTGGTTGAAAAATGGAGTCAGTAAATCATTGCTGGGCGTTTCTGACCAAACATGATGGTCTACAACGTTTAAACTTTACATGACGATACACGTAGGCTTTGACGGTGAAAGGGATCGAAATCACGATTTATGTATAGAAGTGTCTTTTATTGTCCTAGTTTAAATGTTACCATAGACACTTGGACAATGTGGACGTGTTTTCCTATTAGAATAATGGTCTCTAGTTGATCCTGTTTTTGGCCTGTCATTGTTGGTCCCTTTAAAAATTTAAAAGTCTCCACTAAAAATCAGTATGATTAGTGGGTAGCCTGTGGACTCAAAGTACCGGTACGAATGTATTTATTTTATTTTATTTATTTATGGACTTTCAATAGTAACTGGCCGCCTTGTAAGATCATGGTAGGGGGGTGAATGATATTATGAGTCTGATTCGAGAGGTCCCGCGGGTTCATATCGCGTCGAGACCGATAATCCTGACTGAAGGTTTTTCCCCCAGGTTTCCTCGGTCGTTGATGTGAAATGCAAGGTATTGAGTCCTCTTCATCAGTCCTCGAACTTTCCTTCACAATTGTCCCAACTCCCAAAGTACAGCCAGGGTCATATATAAATCAAGAGGTCTGAAAGATACCTCTTTCACCGACATCTCATTGTCAACTCTTGGTGCCATTATTTTATATCGCCCTGTGAACTGCATTATCGATCGATGGAAGCCCCTAGACTATTTGATGTTATTAAAATTATTTAGGAGGCTTTGAAAGACTCTTGGTCAACAAAATAGTCAATATCTAGAAGGCAGTCAGAAGTGAAATACAATTTTTTCAAAAAAAAAGCATAAAACAAACTTTGGTGGTTTGCAAATAGCCTTGACAGCTAAGATAGAATTATTCGAAATTAATTAGAAACTAAGGCAAATATAGAACTAAGGCATAGTCTTAATGCTATGCCAAGGCCAAGGTATCGATATATAAAGCTCTCTTTACGTTAATATTATATTTCTTCTAGGGTTGACGTTTCTCTGGTGAATAGAGAATTTTCCTTAGACATTAGCAGCCATGTTTCTTATTTACGTCGATAAAAGCAGTTCACAGGGCGATATAAATAATGGTTCTTAGAGTTGACCACGAGATGTCGGTGAAAGAGGTATGTTTCAGACCTCTTGATTTTTATATGAAACCCCGACTGTACCTAGTTAGACAAATGAAGAGGGGGGCACACATTTTCCCGGATAATTATGCTGATAGTACGGCTGACAGATAAATTTTGTTTTTGGGGGCCACCATATTTGTTATTTGATGTACAATTATACAGTATAAACCCTCACACAAACACCTTTCTCAGATATTTTATTCAAGACTACTTTTAAACATATTTAAGTGATGAAAAATCTTGTAGATAAAGAAAAAATAATGAAACCCTGCGGCAACCACATCCAATGACTAACTCGCTTCGCTCGCTCATCGACTGAAATGGCGTGTAAAGTCACGTGTGAGAATAATTCACTGGGCCTCCTAGATAACGAGGGAGCCACGAGTAGCATCTAGGAGGCAGTGGTTATCCCACCACAGAGGGTTGTAAGAGCAGTTGACAATTAATGTTTTCCATTTCACACATTCCTGGTGCTGGGGGTATACACTCCGAGATGTCTTGTCCTACATTTGATATCATGGCACGTAGTAGAAATAACAAAAAATTGGTATTTCTCAGCTTGGAAAGACTTCCTTACTACGTGAATATCTGAAACTCTCCTGAATAATTTATGCAAACGAAAACATCAAGTAAATGTGTTTGAACAATCTTCACAATCTTTTTAATATTTACCTAGATTTTATACTACGAGAAAATTTTTTGGGATTTGGGGAATGAATGTTTATTTACGTGAAGTTGAAATATTTTAACATGTGATTGAATTTGATTTTTCTGTTCGACTGAACGCAATCAAAAACAACTTAGGCCCCCCGTTGAATATAAAAAAATGCTTGTCGGATTGTACATAATTCATCACTTTTATTGATCGCAATTGCCGGTTAAGCTAAATCGTTAACTACAATGAAATTCAGGTATTTGAAGTAAACTAGGGAACGCCAAAGTCGTTGTTAGACGAGTGAGTGAGCCATGTATTGAGTACCCGGTAACATTCCTTTTCTTCCCCTTACCTTGGGCCTCCCTAGCCTATCATAGGCTAACAGTGGAGGCATTAAACGCCTAAACTATGACCTAAACTTAAATACCCTATTATTTATAAAGAATATTATAATCAAACTTTTATGCAAATTTCCCGCGTACTCCCCACATGACTCTCTCACTCGTCTAACAAACACTTTTTTAACATTCCTTTACTCCCCCTACCTTAGGCCTCCCTAGCCTATCATAGGCTACAGTAGAGCATTATGGCCTAAACTATGACCTAAACTTAAATACCCTATTATTTATACGAATATTATAAAACAAACTTAAATGCAAATGTTCCCGTGTACTCAACACATGACTCTTTCACTCGTCTAACAAAGGGCTTGGCGTTTCCCTAGTAGAGTTGGCTAAAGCGCCCTTATACCGAAATGTGGGAGACGTGGGTTCAATAGTCGGGAAAGATTTTGTAATTTCTGGATTGTATTTTTTAATTATTTAACATGTTTTTGAAATGTATATAACGCAGTGTAGTCCATCATCTGTGACAATACTATGGAAAAAATAGCCAGTACGAAATACGTGAAAATATTGCAAGGTTTACTCAAACTACGAGCGGAATTTGGGGGTACCTTGACGTCCAACATTCGATTAACCTGGAACACGGCATTTCACAGCCAGGTAAAAAACAAACAAAAAATATTTTTTCAAAATGAAAACCATTGTCGTTAAAAAATCCCTATACATTTCAAAGTATTTTTCAGTTTTTTATTTCTTGCAGGGTTTAAATCGCAACAGATTGTGCTCATTTTGTTAGCAGTTCTCAGTTACCTGGTCACGGATGTCTGTTTAAAAATTTTAGCTCAGTCTATTTGGCCGTTCGGCCGTATGGGACCGGACAGACAGACATTTAACATACATTTAACACACATAATTAATCACCCCAATTAAGGCCCGACGAGTAGCGTTGTATAATACGTTTCGCTGCGCTCACTCGTCTAATATTAGCATTTCTTAGCTGGTTTGGGGTTCTGTTCCTAATGATAATTTTTC
>JAMZAV010012722.1:0-18304 GCA_024449915.1 Sweltsa coloradensis | reverse complement strand
GTTGTTCTGAATCAGCCATGTTGATTCTGGCGTTGATCCACAGATGTTCGCTCTGTCTATGCCATTGATTGTTATATTTCCCAATAAAAATATCGATCTTTGGTTGGTTATCGCTCACTCGTCCATTGCGTCGAAGCCGACAAGGTTGGTTTGGACGCATTGATTTATTGTCCCCTACTAAAAAGCAGTTATGTGACTGAGTGGGTAGAGAAATCAATAACTTGTACAAACTGGTTTAACAGTAACAAATTAGTCTCAAATTCATCAAAAACTAAATTTATTCAATTTCATTCAACTCAAAAAAGCAGATCTCTACACCCTATAAACGAACTACTAATCAAGAAGGCCCTAACACATGTACAAGAATCTCAAGGGTGCATGACATCAATTTTTTGGGAATCCACATGGATGAATGCCTAACGTGGCAAAAACATACAACATTTCTAGCCGGAAAACTAAGTTCAGCCTGTTACTCGATAAGGCTAATAAGGAATGCTACCAATATAGAAACAGCCAAATTAGTATATTTTGCACTTTTCGAAAGTAACCTAAGATATGGGGTTGAATTCTGGGGCACTCTTCCCATCATGAAAAAATCTTCAAAATTCAAAACGTGCTATCAGAACCTTATTAAAAGTACACCCACGAACACACTGTCAACCTTATTCAAAAATCTTAAAATTCTTACGCTCTACAGCTTATATATATTTCAATCATTGATAATCGTAAAAACAAAACTTTCAACATTTAAGTAAAAATAACGAAATACACTCTCACCAAAACACGACAGGAAAACAACATTCACTTAGAACAACACAGTAGCAAACTATCCAAGTAAACTCCAACTATTTTAAACTAAACTATATACAAACTCCCTTACAACATAAAACAAATAACTTCAATCGACAAATTCAAAGAATCAGTGAAAAACATCCTATTAAGCAAAGCAATACTACTCCTTCAAAACCTTTTTTGAAAAAAAAATGGGACTGAATGCCTAACAATAGCCAGGACAATGCAAAGGCCTTCCAGTTCTAACACTATTCAATCATTATTAAATTCTTTTCCATTCAAGGAACATTACTTACGGGCCTAATATAAGTATGATGTACATGTGAATGTTAAAACTGGTCCAATTACAAGATCTAATTTTACAAATATTCAAATTTCCTAGGTCTTGGACATGAATAGGGATGTAAATGGATCTTAAGTAAAATTTATATCAACTTTTAATATAGGACATAGCTGTTGTAAGTCATATGTTAAATGTATCTTAAATACATAGTAGGTTAGTTAAAATATATAATACATAGTATAGTCTTATGTAAATAGTGTGTAATATTATGATTAGGGCCCAGGCCTATCCAGGCTCAAATATCAACGTCTAATTAAATATCTATTTCTTAGTCCCTGAATATGATATGGATTAAATGGCTATTTTAGTAACATCTATATCAACTTTCAATATAGTACATAGTTGAACGTCTATGTTAAATGTATCTGAAATACACTGTTGGTATGTTAAAATATAGTAAATAGTATTAGTCTTATGTAAATATTATGTAATATAAAAATTATTAGCCTACCCAGGCTAAAATGTCAACCCCTAATTAAATTTTACTTTTTTTTTTATTTTTATAAATGGCAAAAACGACTACAATAAAATACAATACTCAAAATCGGTTTTTTGTGTTTATTTTATCTAGTGAAAAAGGTCCAGGCTCTATAGCTATTTTTAGGTGTATACTATGATATTGGTAAAATGCATGCAAATTTATTAATTAATTAAAACCTTTTTAATATTCATGAATCAAACATTTTTATATCACTAAAATGCATCCCTATATCATCAGTAATCATAAGTTCATTGTAATTCGAATATGACTCGTAATTAGAATAAATTAATGTTTAGAAATCAAGTAATTAAGCCATTTACGTTGATTTAAATTATAAAGTAATCAATCATAAAACAGGAAAAATAAATAAATGTTTTTTATTTCAAGTCATTTCATTGAGTATTGGGAGTAATTAATGTTTAAAGTTCACTAATTTTGTAAAACTAGGTATTTTTAAACTTCCCATCTGATCACCGCATGAAAGCTTTCAATTTTCGCCCGGTTTTTCGATTGTTCTCGAACCCTAAGTACTAAAAATTCTCCCTTTGACTGGTTTCGGGGAAATAGAATACATCACTCTAAGGGGAATCGAGCTTCTAGGCCAAAGAGGGGGGAGGGGCAGTTTTTCCTTGAAACAGTTTTGTCATCGTACCCGTGAGTATTATCAGTGACCTAGTAAGGGGGGAAAAAGCATATAAAACCCCAGAACGGGACATCCGAGCAGATTTAGTTTGGCGGAGACCTCCCTTGCCGATGGCCCGGATGGTCGATTAGGCTTTGTTTTTGGTTTTCCTGTGCCTCGTAGGAAAAATTTTTGTGAGTAAGGGTGAAAGTGAAAAGGATTTTTCTTTCTTTTAAAATTCGTTTAAAGGGTTTTTTGTATTCGTTCTTTGATTTATTTCATGAATTATAACAAATATCACACAAAAATTAATTCTCCAGTGTAATTCTCAATCGTCCTGTGAACAGTCAAGTGAACCTAAATTCACACCTTTAAATTTAATTTCCGAGTGTAATTCGCAATGTCCGTTGTGAACATCAAGTGTACACAAAATATCAACCTTTAAATTAATTCCCGAGTGTAACGCAATCGTCCTTGGGAAACAGTCAAGTATCAAAAATATCACCCTTAAATTTAAATTTCGCCGAGTGAAATTTTGTCAATCATCGTTTGGAACATTAAGTATACATCAAATATACATCACCAATTAATTCGCCAAAGTGTAATTTGTCTTCGTTTGAACAGTTAAGTGATACTAAATATCACATCTTAATTAATTCGCCGGGTAATCCCCCAAATAAATCTTTTGAAACATTTTAGTGATACCTAAAAAATCAAAATAGAAATTAATTAACTGAGTGGTTTCATCAAATCAACATTTAAAAATCCGGGGGAAAATCTTTGGGAAAGTGTTCGGTGCTAAAGGGGGGAAAACTAAAACGGAGTCGAGATCCACGGCGCGCGCATCTGGTTTTCCCCCCACTCATGAAAAAACCACTGTGAAGGGCCGGCGACAAAGGGTCATCGTCTACAGCTGAGTAAACGGAGCTGGGAGAATCGACTCGCGACCTTTCATGCCAGTAAAACGATGAGTACATCAATTCTTTATACAAATTAAATTCTTTTTTTAATTTAAAATTCACTATCAATTTTTATTTTTTTTTTGAAATTTTGGAGGGTAAAAGAATTAATTAGGCAGGTGGATTACCAAAGGGGTTTTTTAAAACATGGTGTAAAATTGGATCCATAGTAGGCAGGCGTTTCAATTTTTAAATTGTTCTTTTATGATCATAAAAATTTTTTAATGGAACTCTTTTACTAATCTTATTTTTTATAGATGATCCTTTTTTGACCTACTTTTAAAATTAAGTTTGTTTTTCGGTTTTTTTTTTTAAATTCATTACCAAACAAATTTAAAATTAAATTTATGTTCAAAATTTAAAATTAATTAATTTTAATTTTTTTATTTTTTTAATTGGAGTTTAATGTTTTTTCCCGCTTTTTTGAGCTAGTAATTTTTTTTTCTTTTTTTTTTTAAAGTTACCCCCTCCGGGCAAAAAAACGCTTTTTTTCTGGGTGGTTACCTAAAATTTGGACCCCAAGTGTGGCATTAATTAAAAAAAGGACCGGGAAAAAATAAAAAAATTAATTTTCTTTAAATTTTAACCCTAAATTTAAATATAAAAAAAAAAAAAAAAAAAAAAAAAAGGGTAAAAAAATGGATAAAAAATAAACGGGAATCATTTTTAAAGTACTTAAAAATGATAGAATTGGGAGGAGAAGATGTATTTCCCCGACATACGATGTTAAAAATTTTAAAAAATAAAAGCAGCCAGAGATGGAACTTTTCATCAATAGGAAACTCGCGTGACGGGGTTAGGGCACACTAACAGAGAAGATGAGGGGATAGTTGTGGAATTTTCATTGGAAAACAGTAAAAACAAACAGTAACAGAATCTGGGGGGGGTAAAATGACAGTTCGGAGGGGAAGAAAAATCAAAAAAAAAGGGGGAACAAAAAGAGAGAGATGTAGACATAATGGAAATGCTTAACAGATGTCCAGGAAATAGGGGAAACGCAAATGGGTTAAAAAGCCCTGGCCCAAAAAATGGGGACACTGCAAAAAAACTGTCACAGGAAAGAAGGGGGAAATTATAAAATTACATACGTCCAAAAACGGGAAAAAAAGTTTTGAAAAAAATTGCAGGAAAGGGGAAAACAAAATTGATGGAAAAAAAAAGGGGAAAATAAACAGAATTAAAAATTTTTAAAAAAAAGAAAAAAAAAACAGGTATAAAGGTGAAAGAGAAATAGCAATTTTGTTAAGAGTGGGGGAATTAATGACAAAATAAGGACAAAATAGAAAAGCAGACAAATATTAATTCAATCCCCAAAAAATAAGGAGAACAAAAAATGAGAAGGGTTTGGATAATTATCAAAAAATTCAAAAAAAATAAAAAAATATCGAACAGATAGACTGGGTGCTCAGAACAATCGGGATTGAAGTTTTGGGGTAGGAAGTTGAAAAAAAATTAATACGCTAATCGGAGCAAGAAAACCAAAAAAAGAAGAGACAAACAAGTGCAACACTTAGAAAAAAAATAGTGATGTTAAAAACAGGTCTTTGTTATTAAAAAGGTTTCGGCCCGCGTAACGTAACCCTAGAGTTTAAAAAGGGATAAAAGTTCCCGGTAATTGAAGAAAAATTACTTAAAAGAAAAAAAAAGAACTGAGAAAATAGCGTCGAAAACTTTAAAAGCGACCGATATAACATAAACCGATGGGAAAAAGGAGGAATATGGGCCCAAAACCAATTTAAATAAGGGAAGAGTTTAAAATTCCCCAGTAACCCAAAAGGGCACACCCCTGTTGAATTCATTCGGAAAATGGAGTCAAAGTTTCCCAAATTGTATGATGTAGAAAAGAGAGTAAAGCAGCCTCTAAAAATGCGTGGGGGTCCTGTGAAACATGGATACAAAAAAAGACTTTGTAGTTATCGGGATTTCAAAACTTTTTTTTTTCAATCGTTACTGAATGTGCATAAACAAGGGAAGGAAATTTAGTTCCGTCTAAAAATGGCCAGAAACAAAAATAAGGGGTCTCATCCTGCCCGGGTTTTGCAACGCATTGTGAAACAAGTAGGCTATCTCCCTCACCCTTTCCCTAATCTAAACTAATTGGACGATTTACGCATTCTCTGAGAAGGTCGGGGCTTGCTATCTCAAAAGCAAGACCCATTGACGACATGAAAAAAGTTTAAGGGAAATCTCAAAAAAAGCAAATTTCGTTGTAGAAAACCCCCACGGGAAAACCCAAGGAGGATAAAATTTCCCGGGGGGGTACAAGGGAAATAAACAAGCAAATCGTGGTATAACCACGCGATAATCAAAATCCTAATAACAACTGGAGACAGGGAAATCCTTCTACAATAGCTAAAAACAATAACAACAACAACCCTGCAACTAAATAAAATAATAAAAATGAGAAGACAATGGGACCAAGAAAGACGTGAACCCAAAAATTGCCCAATGACCAAAAAAAACGGAAAAAAGGTTCCCCAAACCCAAAACCCTTTAAACCACTAATACGGGGAAGTAACCGGGTATCATCATCGTCTAAAAAATTTCCCCGTGAATGGAAATAGTATTTCGAAGCCGAGTGAATTTTTTTAGAAGGGACTAACACTAAAATAAAGGAAATCCTAATTGTCCTAGTGTTAAATTGTTGATTAAAAAAACGAGGAAACTGCTTTATTTGACAGTGGCACGAGGTATCATGCTTTTCAAAAGAGTTCTAATAAAACTATGTAATGGGGGGGTTTACGTCACTCCCTGTTTTTTGGTATAACTGTGTTGGGGCTACAAAAAAACGTAGAAAAGGGGGTTAGTAAACGGGTTTTTGTAGCTCACTTTTGAAGAAATAAAAACAAAAGCCTTTTTTTTTAGTGGTAAACAATCTTGTTAGAAAAGTTTATTAGGTGTGGACGGGCTTAAAAAAAATTCAGTTTTTATCGATTTCAATATAACAAATTCAAATTAAGGGACAATGGATAAAAAATCAGTTAATTTAAACATAAAATTTAAAATATTATTGTATAGTGGCCAAACGCAGTTTGTCAGTTAAATTATGATAAATTTTTTTAAAATATAAGGGGGTCAAATCAAAATTTTATGAGGACAAGAAAAGATTGAAACTATTTTTTAAAATTTAAATTTAACCCCCTGAAAAAAAATACAGCTACATAATTTTTGGGGAAAAAATGAGCATTTTTAAAAGTCCCCCAGGTAAAATAAAGGGTTTGAATGTAAACTCAATAAAAAAATAAAGGGTTTTTGAGCAAAACATCCTATTCCATATCCCATAAGCAAGCAGTTGATGTCAAACGTAAAAGGGTAGAACAGGAAAAATAAAGAAGTGTAGTCCTACTTTTAACCCTATGGTTTTTGTTGTAAAGAAAGAAGGTTCCGTTCGATTGTGTTTAGATGCAGACATTAAAAAAAAGTTTGACCCCCGATATGAAAGTCCATGCCCTCCAAAAGCTATTACAGGGATTTGGTGATTTCAACCTAACTAAATCATTGGTTGCCTCATATTGGCAATTAGCCCTTGAAAAAGAGATAAAAATTGACATCGTTTAAATATAATCAAGATATTTATTTTTTTTGCGTTCCCGTTTGGATTAAATGTTTCGTAGCAAATTTCATTAAAGCAAGACCCAATGTTAGGAACAGATATAACCATTTTTTGTAAGGTGTATGTGGATGATTTTTTAATTTTTTCAGAACTTATGATGAACATGTATTGCAATCTATAGTCCTTAACGTTTAGAAAGAGCAGGTTAACTTTTAAATTTTATTAAAATCCATTTTTTTGTAAATTTTTGCCTTCCTTTTTGGGGCCAATTTAAGCAACAAAGGTTTAGTCCCCGACCCATGTAAAATAGATATTATTCATTGCTGGGCCCCAAACCTAAAAAAATTACGACAATTTTTAAAGGTTTTTCCCAGGCTATGTTCTTTTACCGGTCTATGCGCTAGACTACGCGCAGGCGACAGTGGGCCCTTTCAAGAGCTCACAAAAAAAAGGGTTAGATGGAACGACGCCCGCACACGATACTGCTTTGAAAAATTAAAAAAAATTGTTTTTTGAACTATGCAAATAAAATTCCCCCCACTATCAACAGCCCTTTTATTTGCAATGTGATTGCCCATGACTTGGGTTTTTGGGGGAAATTTTTTTTAAAAAGGTAAAGATGGAAGAAAAATAAAATGATGGCTTCCAGAATAAATTTGAGGGAGTGAATTTAAAATTTTTTCAGTTTCAGAAAAAAAAAATTTCTCGCCATTTTTTGGGGTTAAAGAAATTCAGAATATTATCCAGGAGTAGAATTGTTATTTACACGGACCATAAAAACACGACTTTTCTTAGCAAAGTAGATTGTTTTCAAGTAGGTTATCACGCGGTACTATTTATACAGCAATTTAATTTTAAAATTGTTCATTGTTCGGTAAAAACAAATGTAGCTGTGAAAATAAATAGATTTCCCATAAATGATCCGGAAGATGAGGCACGCCCACACATCACGAGATGTATTAATTGCACCGTTATTCAATATGTCAGTTCGATTTGCGTAAGAAAAGGGGAAAAAAAGAAAATTATCAAGGTTTTGGGTGATAAATTGGAAAAATCTGAGTGAAGTAGAGCTAACAAAGTTTTAAATTTTTCCGATAAAAACATATTCTATAAAAATTTTTTCATAGAAAAGGAATAATCAAAAAAGGAAACTATGTGTACCCAAAATATTGTTACGAGATGTAATTGAAACATTCATTTTTAAATAGGCCCCTTTGGTTCTAAAAATGTTTTATGACGTTCAAAAATATTTATGGGCCTCAAATTGGGGAGGACTGTCAGAAGAATAGGGGGGGTTGTGAAAGCTGTCCGAAAAAAATAAACACCCTAACCCCACTAGAAAGAGGGGGCTTATCCCCCTTTGTGCCTACAGGAAACGGACAACTAATTTCAGTTTATACTATGGGCCAATCCCCAAATGGATTTCAAATTTCCGTTTTATTATTGTATTTTTAGACATTTTCCCCAAACTTGTAACTTTATACCCTAGGGAAAAAAGACTGCAATTGTGTAGCTAATAAAGCTAGACTATAAGGACTCTGTGCAACAGCCCCTTTCTATAATTACGGGGTCAGGAACTCAGTCATGTCTAATAGTGGAATGAAACACTAGAAAAAGGGGGGGAAGAGCCTATTTAAGTTCAAACGACATCCCATCCAACCCTGTAGAAAAAGTAATGAGGGGGGTAGGGCCCTTTGTGTAGAACGTTTTTTTTCATCAAAAACCCTTTAGTTGGGTAAAAGGTTGCCCAATTTGAATGTTGATCAATTTTCATATCATGATAGCACTGGCTATGCCCCTATGAGCTAACTTTTAAAACAAAAAATTTTAAACCAAAAATAGCATCAGGATTACATTTTGAAAATTTTGTTAGAACTACCAATAATGCTAAGATCATACTGCATCAGAAAGATTTCATTACTAAGGCGAAAAGAGAAAAAAAGACTAGGAAAAATACACCTAAAACTGTATTTAAAGTAGGTGACAAAGTATTATTTAAAATCATTAAATTACCAAATTGCTGGCTAAAGGGAAAGTAAGAGTTCTTTTTTGGGTTTTTTAGGGCCATATGAGGGATCTCCGCAGGTTTGAAAAGCGTACGAAAATTTAATGAACGGATATCAAGGGAGTATTCAATGTTATTAATTTGAAGGCCCTACAAACAATTTAAAAAGGGAATGAAAAATGATTTCTCACTTATAGGGGTGAAGGTTGAAAAATGTCGGTAGGGGAAATATAACAGAATGTAAATTGTAAATAATTCATTTAAACAATGACCGATTAAAGTTCAAAAAAAGTGAAGTAACTTTCCCTTTACATGTAATTGGGACTTTAATTTGGGGTATAAAATTTGTGCAAATAATATTTTTTTTTTTAAGAATCATTTTCAAACTAAAGCTAAGGGGATGGTGAAAGAAAAAATAAAAAGTTCAATAATTTTTTATTTTTATATAAAGGGAAAAAAAATTAAAATATAAGTTAATTAATCAATAATTAATTTATAAAAATGGTAATAATTAAAGGTGTACTTTTAATGAAAGGTTAAGACAAAAGGAAATTTCAACAAATTATGTTTTATTTTGAATTATTGAGGGTATGAATGTTATGTAAATTGTAGAAATGTAAAAGCTGCGTAGGTTTTTAAGCTGATTTTTCACTGGTTCACATAGCATTGGAGAAGTGGAGGCAGATTGGTATAATTTCAGAAATTTATGGTATCCTTTTCAGAGTATAGCATCCAGATAAGAAATTTCATTGGTCAACTTGATGTTCCTGCCCTAAGTTTTAAATTTTGACGGGGGGACAAAATTATCACCTGTATTTTGTATTTTTGCTAGTGACCTTTCATAGCAACTGATGAATAAGTAAATTGGAGTTGACTATTAGGAAAAAGGGTTTTTTATTGTTTATTTTTTTTTTTTGTCAGAGGTGAAAACAATTGTATGCTGTTTCCAAAATACCCCGCATGTAAATTTTTTACAAGAGGTGAATTTTAGTATTGTGCCCCAATCGCTTTAATAAAAAAAATTACAAAAAAACACCGTGAAACAGAAAGTAATTAATTTTCAAATTAAGAAAAAGGGGAAAGTTTTTCTCTTAATTTCTTTCAAAAAATTATGTCTATTTAAACAATCATTTTCATAATTTATAATATAAAAAATGAATTGTAGGAAGCTGATTTGAGAAGTACCACAAATATTTTTTTACAAATGTTTTTATGTTTGGGGGCTATTTATTTTTGTTGGGGACAGTTGAAGAGTTGAGCGGTATTCATTGAAAGTGAAAGTGGAGTGGGTGGTTTGTCGAGTTTTTGTGGTAAAAGCACAAGATGGTTAGTTCGCATCGGGAAAAATGATCAGGACTTGAAAACCACAGGCTTTTCAAAAGGCAGTGTTGTTGATCTAAACCACTGTTTTGGTTCAAAATTTGGGACAGACCGTTCAAAAAAACAGAGACTGACTTTTGAGAATCCGGAAATGTAAAATGTTATTCATTTCCATGCCAAACCCCCTTAACATAACTTTTAAATTGTAATTTTTAAATTTTAATTTCTTTTTATTTTTAACCAAAAAAAACGTAATTTGAAGATAATAACTTAAAAATCAAACATTTTGAAATTTAATCAGGAAATTTTCATTATAATTTAATTAATAATTTGAGTAAAATTTTAATAGAAATATAATCAAAGAGTTCCAATAAGATAAGGGAATTAAGGGAAAAAAAAAAAAAAAAAAAAAAAATTTTAAAGGAAAAAAAAAAAAAAAAAAAAAAAAAAAAAAAAAAATAATTTAAAATTTAAGGGGGGATTTTAAAAGGAACCCCAGATTTTTTTGGGGCAGAAATTTTGGTTTCATAAATTATTTTTTTAAAAATTTTATTATAATAAAAGTTTTTTCCAATTTTTAATTAATCATAAGTTATTTTAAAAAAACTCTATCTAAAAAAATTTTAGGTAATCGTAATTAAAGCCCTTTAATTTATTTTTAATTATAAATAACCTAATAAAACATAAAAAAAAAAATGTTTTTTTTTAAATCATTTTTGAATTTAAAAGTAATTAATGTTTAATTTAAAATTACAAATGATTTTTGAATTTTTTAATCTGTATCCCGCTAAATTAGATTTTTACCCCTTTTGATTTTTTTTATAGTAAAGAATTCTACCCTTACGGTTTAAAAAAAATGATTTTTTAAAAACATTCAGGAAAAAAGGGGGAATTTTTTAATTAATATTGGGGCAACTAGTGGTTTTTACTACCATAAAGGGGGGAAAAAGGGAAAAAGGAAAAACCCCGAACGGGGACCGACGATTTGTTTCGGGGGGGCCTACCCCCCATTAAGTTCCTTCCTTTTTTTTGGTTTTTCGGGGAATAATTTTTTATATAAGGAAAAATGATTTTTTTTTTTAAAAACGGAGGCGAGATTTTTACTGAAAAACTAAAAAAAAACCCCCCTTAAAAATCTGAGGGAATTTACGTCCGTTTGGGGAAAGTAAGGAACCAAAAATCCACCCAAATTAATTTGGGAACCAACCTTTGGAAATGGGCAAAAGGTCACTTTAACCCCTTTTTTCTCCGGGGTTAAAATTTTTTAAGTTCGGTGAAATAAAATGATTTTCCCCCTTTTAAAATTTTAGTTAATTCGTAAACTGTTTAACATCAAATACACTAAAAATTTACACCTTAATTTAAATTTTCCGAGTGTAATTCGCAACGTTTTGAACAGTCAAGTATACACTAATATCACCCTTAATTAATTCTCCGAGGTAAATTTGTCAATCGTCCCTTGTGAACGTCAGTGATCCTAAAATCACAAAAACCCTTAATTAATTCTCCGATGTAATTCGTCAATCGTCGTTTGAACGTCAAGTGATACACTAAAAATCAACATTAATTAATTTTCCGATGTAATTCGTCAATCGTCCGTTGGGGAAAAGTCAAATGATCACAAATACCCCATTTAATAATTCCCGAGTGTAATTTTTTCCATCGTTTTTGGGAAAAGTTGTGATACACAAATATCCACATAATTAAATTTCCCGGTGTAATTTGTCAATCTCGTTTTGGGAAAAGTTAAGTGATACACAAATTCACACATTAATTAATTCCCGATGTAATCCGCCCAAACAACTTTGAACAGTTTTGTGATACACTAAAAATCAAATATTAATTAATTCTTCCGTTTTAAAATTCTCACGGTCGGTTTGGAACGTCAATGAAACTAATATCACATTACCCCCGATTGGGTTTTCCCCCCTCATTTGGGAACCCGTTAATGGCCCGGCAAAATTATCCTCACTATAAACGGATGGGGGTCAACCCCCGTTTGGCCCGTAAAAAAGGGGTTTTCATCAAATTTTTTACAAATTAATTATTCGAATTAAAAACCATCAAAATTTTTTTTAATTTTTTTTGAAATTTTTTAAAAAAAAGAAAGTAATTAGCAGGTGGATAGCCAAGGGTATGGTAGAACCATTGGTAGAATGGATATCCATAGGTAGGAAGGCTTGTTTAACGAATTAATGGAAGTGTTCTTTTATGATCATAATTATATTTAATCGGAAACTCATTTTACTAAATCTTATGATTTAGTAGATGTGATCCATTTGATCCTAGGCTCGATAAAATTTAAGGTGTTTTTTCAGGTTTCTTTTAAAAGTCATCTACTAAACTGAATAATTAAATTATATGGATTCATAATATTAATTAATTAATATTAATTTGTTTCTTATTTTTTTAATGGGAGTTTAATGTTTTCCGCATTTTGAGCTAGTAATTTTATTTCTGTTTTTTGTTAGTTACCACGCCTTCCGGGCACAAGGAAACGCCTTGTTTCTTTGGTGGTTACCTGACAGAGGCCCTTTAAAGTCTAAAAATAGAAGAGGAGAAGAATCGCGATAACTTATGACATAGAATCACTGTATAAGACATTTGATACAAGGCTTTACATGGCTGAGGAAAAACGGTATTTTCACGATGTGCTAAAACTAATCAAAATAAACTCACACTGGTGTACAAACCTTTAAACGAAGGCCTGTTTGCTAAAGAAAAGAAGGAGGAGAAGAATCGCGACTACAAAATACATAATTTCACTGTATGAAACATTGAATCGTTGGCCTCACTTGTAGCTGAAGAAAACGGGTAATTTTTCTTGAACGCAAATACAAAAAGTGTTCTGATTCAGCCTTCGTTGATTCTAGGCGATGATCCACGGATGATTTGCTCTGTCATATACATGCATGTTTATATTTCCTACTAAAAATACGATCTTTGGTGTTATCGCTCACTCGTCGCCATTGCGTCGAGGCCTACGAGGTTGCACGTGGACGCGTTGAGATGGTCCCCTACTAAAAGCAGTTATGTGACTGAGAAGGTAGAACTATTTAATGACGGACTTTTTGTATTGAGTCTTGTAGGCCCTTACTACGGACTGAAAAAAGAAGAAAAAAAGAGAAGGCATCGCGATAACTTATCGGGACGATTCCTTTGCTATGAGACCATTGTATCAAAAGCAAACTGCTTAAGAAAACGTGGTATGTTTTCCCCAGATTGCTATATCTAATCACAAATAAACTCACTGAATACAAATCTTTAACGAAGTCCGACTTAGGGCCTGAAGAAAGAAGCAAGGAGAAAAATGGCGACAAGACAGAAATCAAATACTTTTAACTGTATGAACGCTTAATCGTGGCCTGCGCTTGGCTGAAAGGAAAACGGGTATTTTTCTGAACGCAATTACAAAAGTTGGTTCTGATATAAGCCTTGTTTGGAGTGTTTGGCGTTGATACAAACGGATGTTCGCTCCGTCTATACCATTGATGTTATATTTCCTAATAAAAATATCCCGATCTTGGTTGGTTATCGCTCACCTCGTCCATTGCGTCGAGGCCTACAAGGTTGGCATGGACGCTTTTGATTTAGTGTCCCCTACTTAAAGCAGTATGTGACTGAAGTAGGCGACTCTTAAGGCGGACTTGTGTATTTATTTATACGTAGGCCTTACTAGGCTGAAAAAAGAAGAAGAGAAGGCATCGCGATAACTAATAACAGAATCTTTGTATGAGACATTGTTAGCCTAAGCCCAACTTGGCTGCAGGAAAAACGGTAATTTTCTCAATTGCTATAACAAAATCACAAAGTTAACTCACTGTTAAAATACTTTTGAATAAGGCCTATTAGGCTGAAGAAAAAGAAAGAAGGAGAAGAAAGAATAGCGCGACAAATCAAATAGCATACAGTCACTGTTCCTGAAATACTTTTGTATCGTTGGGCCTCAATTGTGGCTGAAGAAACGGGTACTATCTTGAACGCAAATCAAATTGAAGTGTTCTGAAGCAGCCTCGTTGATTCTTGCTTTTGATCCACGGATGTTTGCTCTGTGCAAGTACCATGTGATGTTATATTCCTAATAAAAATGTCGCGATCTTTGTTGTTATCTCGTTCGTCCATTTGCGCTCAGGTCATACGAAGTTGGCTTGGAGCGCTATTGATTTATGGTCCCATACTAAAAACAGTTATGTGACTAAGTGGGTTAGACTCTTAATGCGGATTTATGTGTGTTATGTGTCGTAGGCCTCGACTACGGCTGAAAAAAGAGAAGAGAAGGAATCGCAATAACTTATGACATTAGAATGAGACACTTGTGATCAAGGCCAACTTGGCTGCACAAAAAGGTGAATTTTTTCCGATTGCGCTATAAAACAAATGACATATAAACTTACTGTGATAAAAACCCCTTTAACGCAGCTAATCTAGGCTGAAGAAAGAGAATGAGAAGGAATCGCGATAACAAATCCCAAACAATTAGGGTGTGAGAAACAATTTATCGTGTGGCCTTCCTTGTCTAGAAGAGAACGGGTAATTATATCGTGTACGCGATTATATATCATATACAATCTGTATAAAATGCTTAAATCGTAGTCCTAAATCATCGGTATAACAACGGGTACTTCTACCCGATCGCGATCTCAACTTCAAAATACAACAAACTTAACAAATCAATTTTATTGTTAGTTCAACTTGGCCTTATTAAAACGGGTTAATTTTTCTCGGTCTGATAAAACATTAACATAAACTCACTTGTTTATAAATCGCTTTTATCGGGGGGGACATGAAAGGAGCCTCCACCGAAGATTGTTGGATTATGAAATCGATACAATCGGGCCGTCCCTGGAGAAGGAACGACAACAATGTCGGCTAATCATTTTTAACATAAGAGGTAAATGATAACCCGGAATGGCAAAGGTTTGGAGTTTATCATGCCAAAGGTTGTAATAATCTCAAATAATTAACATTAAGGGCTTATCTAGTACAAGGGAAATTTTTACTATATAGAGATGAGCAAAGAAATGTAAAAACTTTGATATTTTGTGATCTAGAAGACGCACAGAAGACCCACAAAAAGCAGACATGAAATTGTCCAGGCAAAATTTCTTATGACAAAATATGGGATAGTGCAATATTTTCCCTGATACGCAAATAACAAATACTGTATTTTAAACCCTTTTGGAGAAAGGCATAACAACGCAGAAGGAAAGAAGAAAAAAAAGAATCCGCAACTGATACACACAAAACATACAATAACTGTATGAAACAATTTTAAATCGTTGGCCTCACTCTGGCGAACGGGAAAACGGTATTTTTCTTGAACGCAAATACAAAATTTTTCTCAATCAGCCTGTGATTGCGAAGATCAACGGATGGGCTTTCTGTGTATACATTGATTGTTTAATATTTCCAATGAAAAATATCGATCGTTGGTGGTTATCGCTCACTCGGTCCATTTGCGTCGAGGCCTACAAGGTTGGCACATGACGCTTTGATTGATTGTCCCCTACTAAAAAGCAGCTTATGTGACTCACCTAGGGCGTGGGTAGACTCTTAATGCGGACTTTTGTACTTTATTTATCGTAGGCCTTACTAGGCTGAAAAAGAAAGAAGAGAGAAATAGTCAGAGATAAACTTGTGACATAGAATCACTCTTATGAGCATTTTATCCAAGGCGAAAATCCTGGTTAAAGAAAACGGGTATTTATCCCGGATTGTTATAACACTCCACAAAATAACTCACTGTATACAAATCTGTTAACGAAGGTCCCTCTTTAAGAGATGAAGAACTAGAAGGAGAAACGCGGACAACGTAATCACATACTTTTACTGTATGAAACATTTAAATAGTTGCCTCACTCTGGCGTGAAGAAAACGGCATTTTTTTGATGAACGCAAATACCAAAGTTGTTCGAACAGCCTGTTAATTCGGAGTTGCCACGGATGTGTCGCTCTGTCGATGTACCATGATTATCGATGAATTTCCTAAAAAAATACGATCTTGGTGGTTATGCATCCCCCCCCCCCCCCCACCCCCTCACTCGTCCATTGCGTCGAGGCCTACAAGGCAGGCATGGACTTTGAATTTATGTCCCCTACTTAAAAGCCGTTATTGTGCCCTTAGGTAGGTACGCCTCTTAATGCGGACTTTGTGTATTTATTATCGTAGGCCTTACTAGGCTGAAAAAAGAAGAAGAGAAGCATCGCAATAACTAATAACAGAATCTTTCGTCAGATGACATTGTTAGCCTAGCCAACAAAAAAATTAAAAAACCCCCGGGAAAACGACAACAATGTCGGCTAACCCTTTTTAAAAATTAGAGTAAAATGAACCCCTTCAAGGAACGGGTTTGGGGAGTTTATCAACCCAAAATTTGTAACAACCCAAAATAAAACATGAGGACTTATCTAGTTTAGGGAAATTTTATTTATAGAGTGCAAGATCACACAAAAACAAAAAACTTGTAGAAATACAGCCAAAACCTTACACATCAAAAAGGAAGAGATCAAAAAAAAGGGCCAAAGCTCATCCCCCTTTCCACTTTGCCATTCTTTTTCTAAACGTACAGTGTCCCATAAAGCATCCTCGAAAAGCTTGGCAAAATAGAATTTGGATTTTTAATTTAAACTAATGTTAGTCTTTTTTTCAAATTTAATTTAAACGAAAACCCGAAAATTTTTTTCCCAAGCTTTTCGAGGATGCTGTTATGGGACACTGTAGTTTTAAAATAAGAAGCGCAAATGGAAGGGTAGATGAGCTGGCCCTTTTTTTATATTCTTTCCCTTTTTGAGTGTGAAGGGTTTTGGCTGTTTTTACAAGTTTTTGTTATGTGTTGATCTCATTACTTTTTCAATTTCCATTAAAAAAATTATTTTTTAAAAATATAATTTTTTTATAAAAGTTGATTTAATTTTATGGTTTGACAATAACAATGTAAAATATCTAGGCCCGGTTTGTACACCCGGGGGTATAGGTGGATAAACCAGGGGAAAAGGGACGGTATAAGGTGGTTAATTTAGGAATCACACCCAAATTTAAAAACTTTCCCATGTAACAACAAAGCACAACTAATGTTATTTTTCACCTATTTCACGCACCAAGCCATGTAAATCATAGATAAACAAAAACATAGATTACTAAAATTTTTCCCCCTCTTTTTTTTTAATTTCAAAAAAGTGAAGGAGATTGGTGTGTGTTAATAAAAGGGGGCTTATTTTTGCCGTAAATTTTTGGGAATACCTGGACTACATACCATTTTTTGTCTGCATTAGGGTTGTAGAATCAAAATAGTTATTTGTGCGGGAAGTGGTCAAAACAAGGTTTTTGCTGGATTGGGTTTGGTAAGAAAGGCCTATAGTCCGGGAACGAGTGCTAAAATTATAGGAAAATTTCAAACCGGAAACCAGCACCAAAATTTTGAAGCAGGTAAAGACTATTTTTGAATGTTATTTTTACGGGGACAGCATGGTAGCAAAAAAGTCACCTGTCATGGCGTCACAAGATGGCCCCCAAAATTATCTTTTAAAATTGTGTACTCAAAAAGAATCTAGATTTGATAAACCCGGATTTTTTATTTAGTTTTTCATGCCTACAAAAATGTCATATAAATTTACCGTTATACAGTTGTTTAATTTTATTCATATATTATTAAAAAGTATTGAATTATAGCACCCCTTTTGGAATTATAATTATTTATACGTAGAATTTGCTAGATTGCATAAATTTTTTTTATATAAAAATAACCCCAATAAATCCAAATGTAAAAGTCCCGAAAAGAAATCTGTAACTTTTGATTAATTAAATTAAGCATTAAATTTAAATCCCAGTTTTAGTTTTTTATTCACGTACAAAGTCCGTAGTGTATCACACAAGAAAAAAAAAAATGACCACAAGAACCAAAGAAATATAGGTTTTTTTAAATTAATCTAATCACGTTTTATTTAATTTAAAATTTTTCAATTTAATTTAAAAAAAATGACAATAAACTCAAAATTTTTTAAAAAAAAAAAACAAAAAAAAAACAAAACACAAACAAGTGGTCGCCCCTTGGGAATTTTAAAACTAGTTTTAAGACGAATAAATATAAAGAAAAAAAATTAAATTTAATTAAATTTAATTTAATCCCGAATTTAAATTTAAATTTTTGTTAAATTTTCACTTTTTACATATGTATTTTTAGTTTTCCTAAAAAATGATCGTGTATAATTTTTTTTTTTTTTTATAAAAAA
>JAMZAV010012721.1:0-18149 GCA_024449915.1 Sweltsa coloradensis | reverse complement strand
GAAAGGGAAAATAAAAATTAAAAAAAAAAACTTAATTGCAGGAAAAAAAAATTAAAATAGAAAACGGTAAAAAAAAACGACCGAACGTAGATTTGCACTACCGACCTTTCGAATAGAACTCAAACGCGCTACCACTTTGCCACAATGCACCGTGATCTTTAGAGCTATTAGCCTATGTTAGGTGGTATCATCGATGACCGTACGACGAACAGTGCATAATTATTTGTTTGGCTGACCTTACGATTGATTTTACACTCCGTAATACAAAAATCACAGCCAGTAAAAGCTCCACGCAAAGCCATTTAAATTCACATTTAAATACTAACACTTGTAGCCGTGCAGGCCATTAAAGTGTCCGTCCCAGGACAATTATTATAACAAGTGTAGCCCTAAATTATAAAATGTAGGTACCGACCGAGTAGGACTATTGGGCTTAATATTTAGAACTATAATAATGATTATATTGGCGTATTTGAATTTATGTAGGATATTCCTAGTTTGAGAGTGTCAGGACTCAGGACACCGGCTAGACACACCAAGTAGGTCTACCAAAAAGTTTATTTTACCACAACAGCTTTAAGCGTTTTGTGCATAATATAAAATTGCCAGAAAAATAACTCGCCGGTTAGTATAAGCATATTACTCAGCAGAACAATGTTGTTCGAGACCGCGAAAGTACAGACTGCAGACACATATGTGTTTAGTGATTGCATGGTTTCGCAATTAACAGCACCCTTTTCCACTCATTCCTCATTTTGAATCATCGGAAATAAATGTTAGTATATAATATCTGTTTTCTTTGATGAGCATTGTGGCACCGAACATTATTTCTTTGCGTTAGGTCGGGATATATTTGAGAAACCCCTACCTCTTACATGATGTTCCGCGATCAGTACCCCCGAAATAATAGTTCGCGGTTCGACCACTTGGCTGCGCTAGTGTTCCTTGTTTTCTCGAATAATTACTTACATAATTGTCTATTGCTCCACAGTTTATATATCTTATAGGAAAGCTCCTGCTTATTTGTGACTGTTCATTTACTGATTATTGATCCAAGATAAGTCCATTTAATAAAATAGATGCTTCAGGTCTTTACTCTTGCTAATAAAAGTTGATAATTAAATGTTCATAATTACTGATGATTTTATAAAATAGTGATTATCGATGTTAATTTACTAACGATGATGACACAATTAACCCATTTATCGATGAAAAATGTTCCACGATGATGCTCGGCACATTTAATAAATAGTGATTGTAGGTGACAAATCACTGACGATGATGTAAAATAATGGCGATGCTCGGCACAATTAATTAGTTAGTGCTGATTGTAGGTGACAAATCACTAATGACGATGACGTAAAATAATGACGATGATCGGCACAATTAATTAGTTAGTGATTGTAGGGGGAAAATTCACTAAGGGGACGCCCGATGAAAAAATAAAAAAGATGCCCGGAAAAAATTAAAAGGGTTAGTGTTTTTGGGGGTGAAAAAAATTCACTAATGACGACGATGTAAAATAAGGGAGATGGGAAATTAATTAGGGGTTTTGTATGTGAAAAAATCACAAGGAGACGTTTTGTAAAATAATGCCCGATAAATTTAAAAAAAAATTTTATTGATAAAAAAATTTTAATACCACTCACACGAATAACTAAATGACGATTAAAAAACCGATCCTGGGGTTTTGGGAAAAAACAAACCCTAAAAAGCAGGAAAGGCCCTAAAAAAAAATATTATTTTCCCGGCCAAAAACACCCGATTTTTTGGTTTAATTCGGGTTTGCCTCCTCCATCAGATTAAATTTGAGCTCATTTGGTTTTTTCCGCCCCAAACCCAACTGACCCTTTCACTTTTTGGGTTTGGAAGTTTTAAAATTTTCCCAAATGAAAAAAAAATAGCCCTTACCGCCCTCAATTAAAAATTTTTTATTTGCCCCTATCTCATTAAAAGGGGGGTTTTTTTGGCCCTTTTTGGGAGGGAAACTTTTCCCCTTTTAATATACCCCAAAAAGCAATTCGTAGCCACTGGTAGTAGTACTCGGAATCGCGATACCACAGCTTTTTAGGTCATTTAACACCAACCGGCAAAATCCCCGACTTGTCTTTAGGGTTAAGAAGCTCGACATCCCTTAAAAAAATTTTTCGGGGCCAGTCCCCTGGGGGGTTTAACTTCTTTTCAAACCTTTCCCTTAAAAACAAATTTATTTACTTGCACTAGAAAACTGTGTTAGTTTTGGAAGAAATCTGTTTCGGGGACGTTCCCATAATTTTGGAGCAAACTCCTTGCGTCAAATTGATTAAAAAAATATCGATTTTTCATTTAGAATTTAAAAGTTGTTTTACTTTCCCTAATTAAAATTTAAAAAATAAAATTGGATTACTAAACAAATTAACTTTTGGGAATTTGAAATTGGATATGAAAAAAATATTTAAAAAAAAAAATAAGTATCCCAAATAAATACAATAAAATGTGGGGGAAATTTAAAAAGACGAGGGCAGGCCCTATTTTAAAAAAGTAAAGGGGCCCATAGTTTAAACCCAATTGAGCCCCGGGAAAAACAGAAAAAAAATTTTACAAAAACTGTAGTTTTTATGAATATTGTTCCAATTTTCATGAAATTCACAAAAAACTAGAGTTTAGTAAAAAAATTTGTTTCTTTGCCCCGGGGGGGTCAAGGGAAAGGTTATGGAAATTTAAAAAGCCGGAGGTTTCGGGGGTTCGAACCCAGTGGGGGGGCCAAACTTTTTCGAAAAATGTTGGGAATTTTAAAAAAAGAATAATAAAAAAATTAAAAAAATAATAATAATAAAAAATTTAATAAAAAATTTTTAAAAATAAAAAAATAAAAATAATAATAATAAAAAAAAATAATAAAAAAAATAAAAAAAATAAAAAATTTAATAATAATAATAATAATAATTTTAAAGTAATTTTGACCCAAAAACAAATTTCAAAAAAATTTTCCATTGGCTGTTTTTGTGGGGGGATTTTCATGTAGCAGAGAAGTTCAACTTTCCCCTTATCCAACCAAGAAATTCGGGGAAAAACAAAAGGGGAAACCTTAAACCCAAAAAAGGGGGGAAAAAAATGGAAAAAAAAGGTTGGGAAATTAGAAAAAAAAAACCGAAACAAAGAGGGGGATTTTGGGACATTTAAAGCATATTTATTTAAATAAACAAAAAAGGGTTTTGTCCCTGAGGAAAAATTTAACCGTTTTTTTGGGGAAAACCCGGCAACATACCCAGTGAAGGGATTTAGAAAAAAAGTGAAGACATTTTTTGGAACTATGAAAAAAAAAAATTGAAAGCTTACCCGGGCCCAAAACCCCGTTTTTAAAAAAGGATAGGTGAAAGGTGGGGAAAGGAGACAGGGAAGAAAAAAAAATTGTTTAAAGAGTAATGAGAAACTTTTTTTATGGAAAAATGGGAAAAAAAAAGTTATGGTTGGGAAAACGGACAATATTCCCCCTTCTACTAAAAAAACCTTGGGGGGGAAATATTGGAAAAAAAAAATTTGGCCCAAAACCAAAAGATTTTTAAACCGCGAGGCCGAATGGTCCCCCCCCCCCCCATATGGGAAAAAAAGAAAAAAATAAAAAATTGAGGAAATGGGATATAGTATTTAAATATGGGGGGGGCCCCAATTCCCATATGAAAAAAAAAAAAATCAAAATTTGGGAAAACCCCTGGAGAGGGGGAAAATTTACAGAATTTTGGTGGAAAAGCCCAAAACGCCATTTCCCCAAATTTTTGAAAAAACTAAAGGATTTTTTTTAACCCAAAGTTACTTGGGGGAACCCCCATCATTTTTTCCGGGTTTCTTTACTAAGGGTAAACCCAAATGTTTATTAAAAGGACAGGGGGAAAGTGGGGGAACCCCAAAAAAATTATGACCCATCATTTGTTCCCAACCTTTTTAAAAAATTAAATCAATTTTTCCCTTTGAATTAACGAAATTTTCGGGAAATAAAAATTTTTAGGTGGGAAAACGGGAAAGGATGCACAAAAAATGCATTGGATGTAAAGAGCAGTTTATAATTGATGGGTATTGTTTAAAAAAAAGAAATGAAAAAAAGGGGAATTACATTTAGTTTACATAGATAAAAAAAAGCATTTGATTCGGTTTCCGCACGATTTTTAAAATAAAGTTTTTAATTGAAAAGGGTAAATTTCCACATTTTGAAAAAAGGGTTAAGGGACCCTCATAAATTTTGGGGGAGAATTAATATAATAAAAAAAAACCCAATTTTAAAATTCGTTAATTTTGAAAATATGGCATTTTAAAAAAGAGGGGGGTTTTTCCCCGGGGGGGAAAACCTTACCCCTCTAGGGTTTTTGTCTGAAATTAAAACCCCCAGACCCAGAGTTTACTTAAAAAAAAAGGGGAAATATCGCCTTCCCGAAAAAGAAATAAGAAAGGGGGAAAAAACAAAAATTCCCGTATATGGATGTTTTTAAAAGTATGGAAAAAAAAAGAAGAGCTAAAAAATTTTAATTTGAAAATTGTAAAAATTTTTAGTAAAGCCCCTTTAAATTTTGGAATTTGGGATTAGTAAATGTGCTTAAAGATTAAAAAAGTGGAAAAAAATTGGGAAAGGGAAAGGAAATTCCCAAATTGGTGTCGGTAAAGAAATTAAACCCCAATAAAAAAAAATGCAAAAGAAAGATAAAATCCCTAGGAATGGGGAAAAAAATTTTATTTTAACCAAAGGGAAATTTTAAAAAAAGGTTTTAAAAAAAAAAGTATGAAATAGAGTTAAAACTTTTTTAAAAATTTAAAAATTTTAAAAGGGAAAAGCTAAAAAATTAAAGGGCTTTAAAATGCATGGGCTTTCCAATTCTTGCCCTTTTTATTTGGTTTTGGTAAAAAGTGGCCCGGGGAGGGGGGATTGAGGGACCTAGATCGTTTAAAAAAAGAAGAAAAAATGCCCTTTTTTCCCAAAAACTCACCCCCCAAAAGCATTTTTAAAAGGGGTTATATATACCAGGGGAAAAGGGGAAAAAAGGGATTGGTAAATTTGGCATTGTGCTTTTTGCAATTTCATAAACTCAGATATACTTTCTTAATTTACATTCCCATTTTCCCCAAGAATTTAAAAACCCCGAGAAAAAAACTATAATTTCCCCTCAGGAAAAAGGGACGATTTTTTCCCACCAGAAATATACATAAAAAGATTTAAAAAAGGAAGATGAAGGGTTGGAATATAAAATAAACCTTAGGGGGAGGACCAAAAAAAGACCAGCACCCAAATTTTGGACATTTTTAAAATAGTTAGATGGATTCAAAAAGGGAGTTTTGGTTTGTGAAACGAAGGATTTATGTTCGCCACCCAAAAGATAGGTTATAAATCCAAAAAATAAAAAAAATTTCTTTCTAAAAATCCAAAAAAATGATATGTGTAAAAAATAAAAAAAAAAGTTTACGGGGGACAATAGGGCCCATGTTTACCCCTGGGTGCCCTTTAATTGCCACCCCTTTGGTATCTATTTAGGCATAATAGGTAGAAAAAGTATTTTTATAACATTGGGAATAAAACGCAAATTTACGTAAAATCCCCCTCCTTTATTAAAAAAGTTTTTCCCCTTGAAACTGTGATCGAAAATGCAAAAAATTTAAAAAGTTTTGGATAAACAGGTTTAAACGGGAAAAAAAACCATAGACCAAAAAAAAGGGGACATTTTTTTAGGGTAAAATCTAACAGAAAAACATATCTAATTGACTTTTGCGACCCCAAGAGAAAAAATTTGAAAAACCACCGAGAACCCCTAAAGGGGAAAAAAATTAACCCCAAAATTTAAGTAAAGAAAAAAAAAAGAATTTGGAAAAAAAAACTGTTACTGCGTCCCTTCTTTGATCCCCACCCACTGGAGCCCATACCATTTTTCCCTTCTGCCACCCTAAAAATCCCGGGCCCTTTCCCCAAAAATCTCAATTTCCAGCATCCCAAAAAGCAGCACCTTAAAAAGGGTCCCACATGTAAAAAGGGTTTTTTCCCAGAAAACCCACTCTCTTTCTCTTTTTTCTTTTCTCTCTCCTCCCCCCCTCTCCTCTCTTCTCTCTCTCTCTCTCTCTCTCCCCTCTTTTTAAAAGATTTTGCCATACAAGGGGCTTGTTTTAAAAAGATAGAAACTTTTTTTGATTTTTTATCACATTATCTTTTTTATTATTTTTTTAATTTGTTTAATTTGTCAAATGTGTACTTATTATGTTTTAGCTTTATAATGTAAACTTTTTTTGGGTTTGGGGCCCTTTAAACCCCCCCTTTTTTTCTGTTACCGGGAAAGGCAAATGTACCGGGAGTTTTGTTTGAAACAAAAAAAGAACCACTATAAAAAAATTAATAATAATAATAATAATAAAAAAAAAATAATAAATAATAAAAAATAATAATTATAAAAAATAATAAAAAATAATGGATATAAAACATGTGTGTGATGCGTAGTTTTTTTTATAGGGGAAAAAGTTATTAGAGACTGTTTTAATAGGTTTGGGAAAAGAGCTCCATATAGAGTTTATAGGGGAATACCCTTTTGTTGGGAAAAAAGTGGCAGAGAATAGCCGACCAAAGAAAAATTTAAATAGTTAAAAAAAAAAAAATTTAAACCAGAAAACATATTAACTAAAATAAGCCCGCGAAGTGAAAGACGAAAATCCAAAAAACATCAAGATGATAAAAAGGAATAATCGGGCAGAAAGGGCAGCAAGAAGAAGGGCCGTTTATACCCCGAACTTTCCCAAAAATTCCAGAAATTACCCGGGAATTTCCCTACCTGCTACAAAAATTCCAAGGGGTCTACCAAATTATTTCCAGAAAAATTTCCCGGGGCCAACCAGAAGTCTAAAACCTACCAGAAAAATTTCCCGACCTACCAGAACGTTTCCGGGGCCTACCAGGAAAAAACCAGGAACCCCACCAGAAAAATCCGAAAAACCCCCAAAAAGCAAAAAAAAACCCAAGGGAAAACAAGGGCACCAGAACGAATAGGGCCCACAAAAACAAGAGGTTTGATATGAATAAGGGAATTTGGGAAAAAACCAACCCGACATATCCCTTTTAAAAAAACAAACATAGCTTTGCTTTGGAAAGCCCTGTTTAGAGGGCTGCGCACATAGAGCCCCAAAAAAAAACCCTTCATTTCCCAAAACCCAAGATTTAAAGGAAATGAAGGGGCAGCGGTTAAAACATAAGAAACACATTTTTTTATCAGAAAACACACAAGACGAACCCATCATTTGCAGACTTATGCCCAATTTTTGTGCAGTGAGCAGTGGTTAGATAAATTGGGGTTTAAAAAGGGAAAAACTGCTTTTTTCAAAGAAAAAACTAGAAAAAGAAAATTCCCAAAAAGGGAAAGGGGATAATTGGGGAGGAAAACGATGAGTTAGGAAAGGGTTCGGTAGGGGAAAAATTTTGGGAATGGGTAATCGATCTAAAAATGTGGTACTCTTTCTGCCAAAAGATATTTGAATGAATCCAAGGTTCACACAAAAAATGAAAAAAAAGAAAAAAATTCATTCACGAATTTTTGGATTTCACTTAAAAAAAAAAAGGTTAATGTTTGTAAGGGGGAAAAAAAGAAAATAGAGAAGGGAGCATTTGAAAAGAAAAAAACCCCCAATGTCAAAGAAAAGGAAAAAAAAGTTTTTTTCCCCCCCCAAAAAATATCTAGGAACCCAAAAATAAAAAGGGAAAGGGGAAACCCAATAAACGGCGATAGAAGAGTTTTTGGGGAGGAAAATGGGGTAACCCGGTAGCACACAACCCGGATGCACAAGGATTTAAGGAAAGAAAGAGGGTAGGATGAGGAAAGTTAAAGAGATGGGGATTCGGGAAAGGTTTAATGTTGATGAATTAAAGTCGACAAAACAGGGGCTAAACATAGCTGGAAAGCACCCGGTAAAAGATAAAAAATTTAAAAAATTTTTGGAAAGAAATTCAAAAAACTACTTTACAACCAAAAATTTGAAAATGTTCCCAAAAAAATTAAAAGGAAATTAAAAAAAAAATACCCGAATTCTTTTCCGGGAAGGGGGTAAACCCCTTTTTTTCAAAAAGAAAGATAATGGGGCACGAAGAAACCCCAAATAAAAAATCGGCCAATTACATGTAAACCCAAATATATAAAAAAATTTAAATTAGATAAAAATAAAAAAATTAAAAAGCATGCGGGAAAAAAAAATATCAAGGGCCCAGGAAAAAAAAAAGGGTGCGGGAAGGGAATGGGAGGGATGTAAAGAAAACTCATTTATGAATCTACGTAATGAAACCCCCCGGGGCACAAAAAGAAAAAGGGGAAAATTTTTTGTAAAATAATTGACTACAAGGGAAAACTTATGATAAAAACCACACACAGGTTATTTTTATTTTACAAATATAAAAAATCAACCCCGTAATTGTAAAAAATTTTTGAAGAAAAAATTTAAAGAAGGGCATGGAGAAAAAAACACTAAAATTAATATTTAAAAACCAGCAGAAAAACTACAGATCCCAAACAAAATTAAAAAGTGGCATTTTCCAAAGGGGACTCATTTTTGGGGCATCTGGGTTTTTTTGTTATTTAAACCCCCTGTCGCATATGCTTAATTGGGAAAACATTTCGGATTTAAAAATTTAAAGGGAAATAATATGGGGATGTCACATATTTCTCACCCATTCTTCATGGATGACCTTAAAATTATAGGATAAAAATTTTTTTTCAATAAAAAAAATTTAAAACCCAAAAATTTCCCTTGGGAATTTTTGCCCCCGAAAATCTGCAGGGGTTTGGGAGTAGACAAAATGTAAGACCTACATATGAAAAAAGGGTAAGGTTTTCGCCCGGAGAAGAGTTCCCGGTTTATGATGGAAAAAAGTATTGGAGTAATGGATGATAAGAAGTTTACAAAAATTTAGGATTTTAAAAAGCTGCCCGAAAATTTAACATAAAAAATTTAAGAAAAAAAAAAATTTAAAAGATACATACAAAGGGAAGGGGACTAAAAACTATCCCCCCAAGACGCAAATAAAGCGGAAAAACAAGATTTTAAGGGAAAAAAAAACATATGAATACCATTACTGACATTTATTGGAATCATTTAAAAGGAGAAAGGGCACCTCCACGGTTGGGGAAAAATTTAACCCCTTTCTTTCAAATTTTCAAAAAACAGAATTTCATCATCCCTTTAATAAACAAAAGGGGATTTAACTTCCCAAAAGAACAAGGAGGGGGAGGGGGAATCGATCTGAACAACTTATTTTAAAAAATAGACATTTAAAGAAAAATTTTTTTTTCGAGAGCAACCATCAACCAAATGCATAGGGGGGTGGTCTAGTGACAAAAAATTTTGCTTCACTCAATCTAGAAACGAAAAAGACAATTAAAAGGGGAAACCCAAAAAATGACGCTTCCAAAAAAGTTTTCGGCTTAGAAAAGGGCCCCACACAATAGAATTTGATGAAAATACACAAAGGTCACGTAGATATTAAAAAACCAAATAGGTGGTTAAACAACGGGGAAACTATTTGGAGGAAAAAAGAAGGAAAATTTTGGGTGGTATTAAAGGGAAAAGTGATTGAAAAGAAAAAAATTTTAAAAACCCTTATTTTAAGATGCGAAGTAAAAAGATCAATGTAGAAAAAAGTAGTTTTAAGGGGGAAACAATCGAATAAATCAAAATCCGGGTGCCGTCACTAGTCAAAAAGGATTTCCCTTTCCCGGGCCTTTCCCAAATAGCCAACAAATTTTTCACAAAAACTAGCAATCAAGTACAAAACCTTCCTTTTATACTCACCCTACCTTTCTACAAATACAAAAAGGAGAAAATCTAGAAGAAAGATTTTAAAAAATTTTATTACGACCGCACAGTTATAAAAAAAGGGCCAAAAAATTAAATCACAACAGGGCCGGATATAATTATAATTGGGGGAAGAAGAAAACAAAAAAACTACCCCTTTTTGAGTTGCTTTTCCCAATGTGCCATAACTCGAGATACATGGAAAAAAAAAAAATTGGGGAAAATATAGTGAAACTTGCAAAATTTAGGCAAGAAGATGTGGAAAACAGAAAAAGGTAAATTTCAAATTTCCCCTTCGTAATATGGTTAACGGGGATCAAAACCCAAAAAGCTAAAATGAAAGCATTTAAACCCAAATAGATCTTCCACCCCAAAGTTTTCATGAGACTCAAAAAGGGAGTTTTAAAAACAAAAACGTGTAGAAAGTTCGTTAAAATTTTTTTTAACTAAGGGCCCCTACTTGGAGATTCCGAGAAAGCTTTCCCTCCTGACCCTGGTTTTTTGTTTGGTTTCCCCTAGTCCCAAGAGCAAAAAAAGCTAGGGGTGGGGGAGAGGAAAATTTGGCCCCCGACCCTACAAGAGAAAGAAAAAATCTCTACAAACTTTTATTATAAAGAAATTATTTTAGTTTGGAAATTAAATTTAAAACAAAATTTAAAAAGTAGATATGGGAAAAATAGGGAGAAAACATGGAAGTACTTTGGGCGTAAATCCGAAAAACATGTTAGCTCCCGGGTTTTTTCCGAGTTTGTATGAAAAAAGTTACATTCCCAAAAAATAATAAAAATAATAATAATAAAAAACATTTTAATTTAAAGGGGCGAAAACGAGCGTTTCCCTTTGACTCTGCGGAAAAAAAAAAGTCATGTTTTTTTTTTTTTTTTTTTAAAGTTTTTTTGTTTTTGGGGTTTGTTTGGTTTTTTTGTTTGTTTGTTTGTTTGTTTTTTTGTTTTTTATGTCTCGCCATAAAAGTTGAACCCGGGGGTCGGATCGGGGTTGAAATTTTGGGCATCCGCAAGCTTTGTTTCGATTTAAAGCATAAGTTTTGTGGCAAAATCGTTCAAAAAATTAAAAAAAAAACCCTTAAAGTTAATCGAAAGGTTTTTTTTTTAAAAATAAAAAGGCGACCAAAAAACTGAGATACCAAATATTTTAGGGAAAGTCGTCCCGGGCCCCGAATATGTTTAAATTTTTTTTTGTCCCATAAGTAGTGGGAGGGTGGGAAATTTCCCTACTAAACCCAAAAATAACGTTGCCCTGGGGAACGAAAAGGCGCGAAGTTTTAATGCACTGCCACCTAGAAGTAATCAAAAAAAACTTTGAGGAAGCAGTTTGTCAAAAAAGAGTTTTTAAAGTTTTCCCAAGGAGTTCCCAAAGGGCCTTTTAGATGGCGGTGGAAGGGTTTTCACACGGGTTTTCCCAAAAACCCTTTGGGAATAAAAGAGTCGATAAAAAAAGTTTCCCCGTTGGGGAGGTTTCCCCCAACTCCCTATACCGCCCCGGGTTAAAAAAAGTCGGTTTTTTGGGTTTGGGGAAACTAAAAGTTCCCGGGACCTTTTGGGGCGATTTATGGAACACTTTAATAAAAATAGGGCACTTTTTATAGAGTTAAAAAGTTTTGATGACGGGCAAAAAGGGGGGAAACGCAAAATATTAAATTTCGATCGAATGTTGGGAATGTTTTGGATTTAAAAAAAACTTTTTAAATTTAAAGAGGTATTTCTGATGGGTAGGGCCTAAGTTAGGAGCTAGGGACAAAAAATGTATTGTTCAAAAATTTCGATTTTTGGGGCCAGGGCGCACTTCGTCTAAAAAAATGTATTGGGGGCTTGGGCCTAGGTACACTTACGTCCGTTAGGGGGGCGTTCCCATAACTTTGGTTTAGTCTTAAAAAAAAATTTTTATTGGTTTTTATGGTAACCCCAAAAAATCCCATTTTCCTTTATTGGTTAGTAAAGTTTCAGGGCCCTTTTTTCATAATTTAAGTTACTCCTTTTCCCTTTGGTGTCGTTTTAAATTTAAAAAAAGTCTGTTGGTCCGTATTTAAAAATTATGGTTTTGTTTAAAAAATTTCTTAGGACAAAAACTTTAAACCCAAATTTTAAACGTATTTCCCATCCCCTTTTAAAATAAACCAAATTTTGGGAAAGCGGGCCTTAAACCCCCGAAACAAAAATATCTTTAAAATTTTTTCGCACGAAAATGTAGTGACGCCCGGCAAAAAAATTTTTTTGGGACAAAATAAATCAAAAGTAAATCGTTTTTTAAAAAATAGGGCCCCGGGTAAAAGGGTTTAAATAAAATTTAAAATTTTACGTTTCGTTGTTGTTTTTGATTTTTGCGTCATGCAACCCAAATCTTTCTGACCGTATTTAGCGTGCAGTGCCCTTTTTTAGTTTCACCCGGGGTCGATAAAGAAGGGTTTCCCGTTGGGAGGTCCTCCAACTCCCTATACCGCCGGGGTTAAATAAAAAGTCGGTTTTTGGCGTTGGGAATCTAACGTTCCGCGGATCGTGTGACGATTGATGGAACTACTTCAATAAAGTACGTCACTTTTCTACTAGTAGTTAACAGTCGATGACGACAATGGCGGAAACGTCAAAATTTTAAAATACGATCGAAGTTGGCGAATGTTTTGGCATAAAGCAAACTTCTCTTTTTAATGAGGATATTTCTGATGGAGTAGACCTAAGCTTAGGAGCTAGGCCGACAATATGTATTGTTCAAGATTTCGATTTGAGTGCCTAGGGCGACTTACGTCTAAAAAACTGTATTGTGGCCCTTTGGGGCCTAGGCTACACTTACGTCCGTTATGTTTGAAAAAGGGCATATTCAAATTATTTCGCACGAAAATGTCACTGAGCCTGCGCAACACTTTATAGTACAATAATAAATCAAAGTAAATCTTTTTAAAAGACTAGGGGCCCAGGGCTAATATGATTGAAATAAAATTAACGTTTGACGTTTCGACTGTTTTTGTTGATTTCAGCGTCACTGCACATCGATAATCTACTGACCGTATTTAGCGTGCAGTGCTTTTATTAGTTTCACATTGGACCCGGGCTCTCAGCGCGCAGGACGTTAGATTCCGTTTTGATTGGGAGTAAGGGGACCTCCCCAAAGGGGAAACTTTTTATCGACTCTGTTTATACTGTGGTTGAGTCGCTGTTTCGCCAGGTCGCGCTAGTGTAGCGGCGGTACGGTAGTCGGATAGGGCCTAGATGGATGACAGTGGAGGGTTTGTACTTCCTTACCGACTGCTGCAGGGGCCCTCCGTCGCTACCACCCAGGGTCCACTAGATACCTAACAGCTGCTGTAAGGTGGGTCTTCGCTTGTACCAGAGTCGATAAAGAAGTTTTCCCTTTGAGAAGGTCCCCCAACTCCCTATCCCGCCCTGGGTTAAATAAAAAGTCGGTTTTTGGCGTTTGGAATCTAACGTCCTGCGCGATTCTGTGCGACAATTCATGGAACTACTTCAATAAAACTACGTCACTTTTCTACTAGTAGTTAACAGTCGTTGACGACGAATGCCGCGAAACGTCAAAATATTAAATACGATCGAATGTTGGCGAATGTTTTGGCATAAAGCAAACTCTCTTTATTAATGAGGATATTTCTGATGGAGTAGATCCAAGCTTAGGACCTAGGCCGACAATATGTACACACATAACAAAAACTTGTAGAAATACAGCCAAACCTTACACACTCAAAAGAAATAAGATCTAAAAAAAGGGCCAAGCTCATCTACCCTTCCACATAAACGTACAGTGTCCCATAACAGCATCCTCGAAAAGCTTGGCAAAATAGAATTTGCGATTATTAATTTAACGTAATAGTTTATCCAAGTTCTTTTTTTCTAATTAATTTAAACGTAATAACATGCAAATTCTATTTTGCCAAGCTTTTCGAGGATGCTGTTATGGGACACTGTACGTTTATGTGGAAGGGTAGATGAGCTTGGCCCTTTTTTTAGATCTTATTTCTTTTGAGTGTGTAAGGTTTGGCTGTATTTCTACAAGTTTTTGTTATGTGTGTGATCTCATTACTTTTTCAAGTTCCATTACAAAATTATTTGCTAAAATATAATATTTTTATCAAAGTTGATTTAAATTCTATGGTATTAGCAGTAACAATAAAGGATGTAAAATATCTTGACCCGGATTTATGTACATCCTGGGTATAGGTGGTATAACCATGGTATAACGACGGTATAAGGACTGGACCCCAATTCTTGAGTTCGTGGGAGATGAGTTGAAAACGCAATTTGAAAACGAAGTCGTTTTCGTTTTCGAAGGAATTGGTATTCTTGAACGGTATCGTGGAAAACGTCATGGGTTGTGAGTTGAAAGCAAGAGTATCACAAAATCCAAACACTTTAAAAAGATTTGCGTATAGCAAAGGAGCTCGAAAAAGTTCCTTATTTTTTCTAGTGGCAGTGCCTTAAAAGCCGCACAATCGAAAGCAGTGTATGAATGATTTGATTGTTTGCAATATGTAACAAACATTTGAGAAAGTTCATAATGTTGTGCTGCATAGGGTTGGGCTAGGATTGTCAAACATGATGAAAGTATGATTTTACTAGTCCTGTAGCCAAAGGAAACTTTAGACCTCCCTTTGCATTATTAAATAATTTCCACATGGGCTAGGCCAGGACGGTTTCTGATTTGTTTTATGAAGTATAAGACACCTTTTCTCGTTCCACCAAAGAAAAAATTTTAAATGCCCCGCTATTTGTTTACGTATCGGACTTTCCGCCTAACTCTGCTTAATACCTTCACAAGTGTCAAGTAAACTATGGTTACTTGTTGATTGTATGCCAAGTGTTTAAGGTTATTAAAAACCTTTATTGGGAAAGCCTTCCAACAAACTTTTCAACTTTTTTTTTCAAAAGAGATATCATTCTCTAAACCTTAATGTCATGTAAATATGAACTTTGTATTTCCCACCCGTTTGGTTCAGAATCGCGGGGACGTATTAATGTGAGCAGTAGTAGGCAGTATTTAGTATAGTAGGCAGTAGCTAACATCCTTAAAGTGATTTTGAGCATTTTTCAAAGCCTTTTTCACCAGAAGGAATAATCGTACCCCAATAAAATTTGCATGTGTTGTCAGGTACCAAAAAACCCCTCGATTGTGATATTTTCAATTCACATCACGTTACATGAGGGTGGGTAAAAACCCGAAAACCCCAACTCTGCTTGTGTAAAAGGGCTTGAGTGTTAGCGCACCGCGGCTTGGCTGCGGCGCCCTAACGGGCACCTAGGAATTGTTCAAGTTTTTGATTTGAGTGCCTTGGGCGTACTTACGTCTGAAAACTGTATTGTAGCTTGGCCTAGGCTACGCTTACGTCCGAAAGGGGCTTAAACAACCCATATCTCAATTAATTTCGCACAAAAATGTCAGTGAGGGCATGCGCAAACCCCTTTTAGTATAATAATAAATCAAAAGTAAATCGTTTTAAAAGGCTAGGGTCCTGGGCTAATATAATTGAAATACAATTGAAGTCTGACGTTTCGTCTGTTGTTTTTTTTATTGAAATTGCCCACTGCTATCGATAATCTACTGACCGTATTTAGCGTGCAGAGCTTTTATTAGTTTCACATTTGAGCCGCCCTCAGCGCGCAGAGCGTTAGATTCCGTTTTTACTTGGGAGTAAGGGGACCTCCCCAAAGGGGAAATTCTTTATCGACTCTGGCAATAATAAATAATATTGGAAACATGGCCCGGGTGGACAGCGAACGTTCGAAAAATTTTTAAAAAAAAAAAATGTGCAAGTGGGTGCAAAGCTATAGCACGTGCTCGCTTATCAACGCGTCCAACTGGGCGTTTCCTTGAAATAAAAAAATAAGCGAGCGAAGCGAGTGTTTCCATTTGACTCTGCCAGAAAAAATAGTCATTTTTTTGTTTTTTTTGTTTGTTTGGTATGTCTCGCCATAACGTTCGAACGGAGGCTCGGATCGAGTTAAATTTTGACCATCCGCAAGCTTCGTTCTCGATTGAATGCCATTAGTTTTGTAAGGGAAATCGTTCAAAAGTTAAAAAGTTACATGAAAGTTAATCGATTTTTTTTTCAAAAATAAACGACGAAAAAAATCTGAGATAGCCAAACATTTAGAATGTCCGTCCGGTCACGAAAATGTTAATTCTATTTTGATCCGATAAGTAGTGTGGATGGAAATTACATTATAACGAATGACCGTACCCCTGGCAACGGAAAGTCGCGCAGAATTTTTTGGTTCTGATAGTGGTCGAAAAAAAAGGAGGGTTCGGATCAAGTTGAAATTTGGACGATCCGCAAGCTTTTGTCTGGATGAATTTCCCTTAGTTTTGTGGCAAAATCGTTCAAAAGTTAAAAGTAACATTAAAGTTAATCGAAAAATTTTTTTTTCAAAAATAAACGGGACGGCGACAAAATCTGAGGTGGCCAAATCATTTAAGAATGTCTGTCCGGTCACGAGTATGTTAGTTTTATTTTGATCCGATAAGTAGTGGTAGATGGAAATTACATTAAAACAAAAGTAACGTTACCATGGCAACGAAAAGTCGGACGAAGAATTCTGGTCCTATGCACTGCACCTAGAAGTAATCAAATACTATCGAGGATGCAGTGTATTATTTATTACCAAAGAGTTAAAATAGGGTTTCCCCAAAGAAATGGTGTCCAAGGTCCTCTAGATGGCGGTGGGTTTTATTTACAAGTTGAAGGTTTACGCCACGGGTTTACCAATAATAAATAATATTGGAAAATGTGGTCCCGTGGACAAACGAACGTAGCAAATTTTAAAATTTTAAAAAATGTGCAATGGGGCTAGCTAAAGCACGTGCTCGCTTATCAAAGCGTCCAACTGAGGCGTTCCCAGTAATAATAATAATAGTAATAATATAACTTCCATACTCACCCGTGGCCAACACGAATAGGTAACCACGAGCTTGTTCATGATGTCTGCTGTGCTGCTATGTTTTGGAGGCGAGTGGGGGGCTGGGGAGTGATATCGGCCTTATATAACTGCGCCCTGCCACGCCACGTTTACATGTGTTTACATCACACCACTTAATAAGCATATAATATTATACTGGGAAAAATAACCAATAAAATAAACTAGGAAACGCTCAGTTGGACGCGTTGATAAGCGAGCACGTGCTAAAAACTTGACCCACATTGCATATTTTTTTAAATTTTAAAATTTGCGACGTTCGCTGTCCACAGGGCCATGTTTCCAATATTATTTTTATTGCCAAGGTATTTGGGTAAAAAAACCCTGTGTAAACCTTTACTTTGTGGATAAATCCCCGCCATCTAGAGGACCTTGACTAATTGGGCTGAAAACTATTTAAACTCTTTGGTTGACAAATAATACACTCTTCCTCGAAAGTATTTTTTGGGTTACTTTAGGTGGCAGTGCATTAGAAACTTCGCGCGTCTTTTCGTTGCCATGACAACGTTACTTTTGTTATAATGTAATTTCCATCTACACTACTTATCGGATCAAAATAAAAAATTTAAAATATTCGTGACCCGGACGGACATTCTATATAATTTGGCTAAACTCAGATTTTGTCTCCGTTTAGTTTGAAAAAAAAACTTTCGATTAATTTTAATGTATAAATTTTTAACTTTTTGAACGATTTTGCCACAAAACTAATGGCATTCAATCGAGAACAAAGCTTGCGGATGGTCAAAATTTCAACTCGATCCGAGCCTCCGTTCGAACGTTATGGCGAAAACATACAAACAAACACACACACACAAAAAAAAAAAAAAAAACAGTGACTAATTTTTCCGGCAGAGTCAAATGGAAACGCTAGCTTCGCTCGCTTAAAAATAGATTCTTGTTTCTGTATGATCCCTGGGCTATTTCGTCGTGTCGATGATGAGGCACTGCATGGCTGTTGTATCATTCTTGAAGAAGCCACCAACATGGGTGCGAAAAAGTCGAGCAGTACCTCATCATCAACACGACGAAACAGCCCAGGGGTCATACAGAAGACATCTCCGGGTCGTGAAAGCCTACGACATCTCAAATAGATTCTTATTAAGAGTCTACCACTCAGTCACATAGGGTATTTTTAGTGGAGGCCCATCAAGCCAACCATTAGGTGGCCCACACGATCGACGATCGCAAAGTGACCAACTAAATTTAGACCGGAAACATAGATCAATCAAGAAAGCCACGTCACCGTTTACACAATCCTAAGCCAAGAACATAAGTCCACATCTGAAGTTGAAAAGCTTCTGCCTAAAGCAGGAGTCGAACGCTGACCTTCTGCTTTAAAAGCAAAGGGCCCATAACTACAATACAAGTGAACACACATATAATAATGTTTGAAGAAACGAATACTTGAAGTTTTAATGTCAAAGTTGCATAAAT
>JAMZAV010012720.1:0-17385 GCA_024449915.1 Sweltsa coloradensis | reverse complement strand
CCTTTTTACCGCTTCTACTCAGTTTTAATGATGATATACGAAACGATAAAAAGGGGCTCCGTTCCAGATGTCAAGAGTGGATTCAAGCAAATATAGTGATTGCCGACAAGCATTTGGGATGGTTGCAAATAACAAATTGCGAGTGTGATGCCCTCACTGACAAATAAAAAAAAATTCGTCCACCACCGTCTCGATGGTTAGGAACTTCCCTTTGGTTTCAAATATATCTTACACGTATTTAGTAATTGTAATATTCAATTAATAAGCATCGAATTAAAAAAAAACTATAAAAAATAAAATCGTGGGATTTTATGCAGTTCAAAGTTCCTGCGTTTAAATTCCGCACAAAGGCTCTTTTGGTTGTGACGTAATCGTGAGGTGAGGAGGAGAAGCTGATTGGCAGAACTATCAGTCGCCGCCTTGGCGAGCCTTACGATGACGTCAAGCCCACCTGCAGGGCGCATGGCCTTTTTTCGGCGCAAAGGGCCCGGTTCAAATTTTTCCTCACTCACAGTTAGCGCTAATAAAAGCCGGACGCATAAAAAACTTTACTGGTCGGAAAATTAGGTTTTTTAGTAGCGACATATTCACATTCGGTAATGAAGGACAGTTCCCTATTGTCTAGAATTCGAATAGGCCACACACGTCTAACTAACGGATACCAAACCAATCTTTTAACCGTACGTCATATGCTAGCAGAATGTACCAAATATGATGCCTTGCGCACGAAATTTGATCTTTTCCCATTCATTTTGAAAAAATTCCATCATTTTGATAACGACGGACTTATTTTGTAAATTTCTCATCCAAAGTAATCTATTTATAACAGAATTTATTACACATTTCTTTAATTTCATTATTTTTATCATCAATAACTTTTGTTTTGCTTTTACTATCATCATTTTACATTGTTATGTATACACTAAGGAAACAACCTAATCATCAAACACACCATTAACTCATCTCATCAACTTCATTATCAAAGGCGGGCAATACGAAACCCAACCAGTTTTAAACGCCCTAGTTTCTCACGTCGTCGTCATGAAACTATTTGGCACTATTTCTTGTGCGGCGAACCACAAACGCGTTATTCGGCGCAGCCCCGTTTAAAATAATGTTCAGTATTTAACAGGCGGTGGAAATGCATTGTTGATTAAACAACACCAAACGCCATCTTTGTCTGTCTTGGTGCCCTTTCGCACTTTCCAAGTCGTGTTTAATTTCTTTGGGCTAAATTTTCATTTTATTTTGTAATTCGGGAAAGAAGATTTAATCGATTTTTGTGTTGGGTTTCACCCCAATGAAGTTCTGTCTACGTTTGGATTTTGGTTTGTTGGCGGGATTCTGAGAGATTAGTAAAACATTATTCATTTGGTCATCGGGTGTAGTCGTCTAGGACCTAGGTAATTGGCTGGTTGGTTTTATCATATGCCGACAATAGGCCCATTCAGCAAAACCCTACTTGGGTTTAACAGTGTTGTACTTTTTTCTAGCAACTCCAGGGATTTCAAAACCCAAACACCAACATCTTACCCACGCTTACCTCTTTAGCAGGGACAAGATTGCCCCAGGTGTGACAAAATTGTGACGTTTGTCTTGGACTCCAACTCCAGCTTAGTCAAACCATATGAGAATCTGTTTTTTTACGACCACAGCCACCAACATTTCCCACGCTTTCCCTTTGCGGGGCAAGATTGCCCCAGGGTGACACAATAGTGAAGTTTTCTTTTGGGCTCCAACTCCAGCTTTGTCAACCTAGAGAATTGTTTCTTTCGACCACAGCCCCCAAAAATCTACCCCCGCTTACCTCTTTAGCAGGACAAGATTGCCCTAGGGGTGACACAATATGTGACGTTAGTTTTCGACTACAATCCGCTTAGTAACCTTTTAGAAAAATGTTTTTTAACGACCACAGCGACCAACATTCACTCACGCTTACCTCTTTAGCATTGACAAGATTTTCCCCCAGGTGTGAAACAATATGTGGTTTTTGTTTGCGACTCCCAACTCCAGTTTAGTAAACCTTGAGAAACTGTTTTTTACGACCAGCGACAACATCTTCCCCACGTTTCCCTTTTGCGGGGGACAAGATTTCCCTAGGTTGACACTTTTGTGACGTTATGTTTGCGCTCCAACCCAGCTTAGTCAACCAATGAGAAACTTTTTTTCTTACGAAAACAGCGACCAACATTTTACCACGCTTACCCTTTTGCAGGGACAAGATTTCCCTAGGTGGACACAATTTGTGATTTAGTCTGCGACTCCAACTCAGTTAGTAAACCCATATGAAAAAAAACTTTTTTTTCACGACTACAGCGACCAACATCTTACCCACGGCTTACCTTTTTAGCAGGGTCAAGATTGCCCTAGGTGTGACACAAAATGTGACGTTATTTTCTTGCGACTCCAACTCCAGCTTAGTCAACCATAGGGAAAAGAAACTGTTTTCTTACGACCACAACGACCAACATATTTCATTTTAGGTATAAAGTTCCACGATGTGAGAATCCCCCCCCCCCTCTTCCTGCCTCCCACTACCCGTGGCTGGTTCTGACCAGCATGGGATTTTCTTCACTATATCCTCTAGGCTTCTGTGGCGCAATATCACCAAAACGGTGGACGCGTCCTTAATCCAAAAAAAACGAACCGATCAGGGAATAAGTCGCAGTGACGAACATAGTAAATTTCTCATCCAAAGTAATTATTTGTTTAAAGAAATTAAGTTCACATCGATATACTTCAAAAATTCATTCTACATAAATATTTTTTCTGTTGCCATCACTTTCATCTCTATTTTTTTCTGTTTTTTATTTTCTATGAAAACAAAAACAAAACCCTCACCCACACTATGAAATCACTTTTTTAACTTTTGATTCACAGACGGTGGAATATGACGTAACCGGTTGAAGCGCCCTTGTTTCGTATGTTGCTATGAATTGAAAGCTGACTCGACCACAATCCGAATATCCCCATTGAGACCTGTTTCTTTCGGAAGGCGCGTCTGCCGGAAATAACCGACTTTACCCGACCTATATTATAATTTATTACCTCTTTACATTTACTAAAGAATTCTTTGACTTCTGCCAAGTTGGTAGGTGTTGCTTTGTGAGCACTTTGTCCGCCTGCTCCGCGTGTGAATACAGAGAAGTCCCAACATCAGATTATCGCTTTAGTTTGGGGGGGGGGGGGGTTAGTTATGAGGTGCATCTAGAGAGTGGGCCACGGACAGATTTAGTGGGCGGAGGGGGAAGGGGTTGCACTCGATGTAGCGGGTTGGGCCTGGACCCTCCCCCCGTGGATGCCCTTGATTCCAGTTACATGTCTCCCGGGAGGAAAGGGATGGACCAGGACCGGGAGCTCTGAAGATGTGGGCCGACTTTGATTCCTTACTCATAAGTGTAATTTATTATCACAATCATATTAGTGGCGATTTACAACAGATAACTAACAATCAATGGGTGTTTATGTATTTAACAGTTTTGTGTGTCATTCCAAAAACTAAAGAATCGATTTTTTTATTATATATCTTTCACCCGTCTGGGCCCGGGGTAAAATTTGGCCCAGAGCATGGCTCTGCTAATCGTAAAAGGCGATTCAAGAGAAAAAGTCCACCTCGCAAACATCAGCTTGAAAGAGCGGAGTATCTTACTCCCGAAAACTAGAGGCGAGCTCTGGCAATCGTCGTCGGGGACCTTGCCCTCTTCCCTTGACGACCCCCGGCGACGATGACAATGACACAACGAACGATGACAAAGACGATGAGGGACCGCGACGTGAGAAAACCCCCCCTCCCCCCCTTACCCGTGGCTGGTTCTGACCAGCATGGGCTCCTCCCCCCCCCCCCCCTTAGGCTAGAGTGGTGCTTTATGACCTAACGGTTGACGCGTCCTTAATCCAAATAAACCAAAAATTATAAATCTTTATGCGTATACGAATACAAGTTTCGATGGCAACATGTCATCGTCAATCCGTTTGTATTCTTTTGTTTTCATGTGTATTTACTCTTCATCCGTTTCTCTCGGTTATCTATTTTATTTGGTTATTTTTAAAAAACGATTAAATCATCAAAGACACCATAAACTCATTTTATTAGCTAACATTATCACAGGCGGAGCAATACGACCAACACGGTAGAATCGCCCTATTTTCTTACGCAGATTGTTTTCAAATCCGAGTTTTAATTTAATTTTAATATAATAAACTACCACTACGAGCATATAGCCCTTGACATAAACAGCTAAGTGGGCGATACCATTAAAGAACATTAATCCAATACATACGTGTAATTATACATATATTGAACAAGGAAATTAATATTTTCAGGCTGTATACATGCAGAATATATTATAAAAATAATGGGAAAACTGTTTTAAAAATCAACATAAAAAAATCGGTGACAAACTACAAGACAACCGCGACGTGAGAAACCCCCCAAAACCCCCTTACCCGTGGCTGGTTCTGACCAGCATGGGCCCTCCTCCCTATATCCCCTAGGCTAGAGTGGGGCAATTTAACCTAACGGTTGAAGCAACCATAATTCAAATAAAGAAACAAAACCAAAAACTAAGTCCCTCATCAAACGCACCCCCCCCATCCCCCCCCAGGCAAAACAGCTCCGACCGAGACTGAACCGACGGATGTTCTACTAATAGCGGTTTAATCTTAGGAGAACGATGATTTGTTGAGAAGGAGAAAGAAGGTATGATGACTTGCGCACGCAATTTAATCTCTCCCAAAACATGAAGAACATCTGTCATATGATAACGGCGACCAACTTTATAAATTTCTTATTGGAGGTAATTTATTTAACACAATTTAATTCACATAAAACACATATTATTTTGATGGGGCCGTGGCCTTGAGAAAATGGTATTTTGTGGACTGTATAATTGAATTTAGCAACTGAACTTACCCTAAGATGTAGTGCGGGTGTGAAATGAAGTCAGAGCAGGGTAAGCGTGGTGACGTAGTTGGTGAGCACACCACGTAACAGATAGGAAAGAATTAAAGAGCTCGAGCTGGAAGGAAATAGAATGAAGTAAGAAAATGTGCCTGGAAGGCATCGAACCCAAGACTGCAGTATGAACTGGATGGCGAACGAACTGTGAGCTTGAGTGTGGACTGGAAGTCGGGCGAACTTTAGAACGGAGATGAACTGGTGCACTGTACACTTCGCACTGAATATGACTGAGAATCGAAGATTGATTTGCTCTCGGAGCAGCCAAGAGCAGAGACTTCACCCTGTGAAGGTAGACGGGCAACTGACACGCGAGGTCTAAACGCGGAGAGAAGAGATGACAGAAAAACTAGTCAAGAAGAGGGGAAAAGAGGGGTAACCAGGGTGAATCAGATCACAACGAGAAATACAAGAGATGATACGCGAAAATATAAACAAACCTAGAAACTATACTATTCTAAACAAGAACATCGGCGTGAACATATACCGCCCACCAAAAATGAAAGGAAATCATTTTTTTAAACTAGAACCAAGAACAACAAGAAAACTAACAATATAAAACGAAGGAAAACGATACGAGCATCTCTCTTGGCAGTTAAGCACAAGGGAGGGTTACCAGTTTATTAACTGGTCGGGTAAGAACGCCAGACGCCGAACGAACGGAGGCGACGCGGGGAACACCATCTCGACCAGGAAAGAGAGCTTCCACTCGCCCGATCGGCCAAGAGAGGGGGCTGGAAGTGGCCAGAGAAAGAAAAAACGATGTCTCCAACTTTGAGATCGGGGCTCCCACGAACCCACTTGTTGCGTTGCATCAGTGTGTGGAGGTATTCGGTTGCCCAACGGTGCCAGAAGGATTGGTGAATTTGCTGAATACGGTGCCACCGAGCTAAGGGCTTGATGTTTTCAACCAACAGGTGTTCGGGGGGAGAAAGCAGGGGAGTGCCGATCAAAAAATGGCCAGGACTGAGGTAATCGACACCTTCAGCTGGATCTTCTGAGGAGGCGCATAAAGGACGACTGTGAGCACGGCTTCAATGCGGCGCGAACAACGTAGCGTACTCCTCATGAGTGAGGGAGGTGTCTCCGATGAGACGGTACAAGAGTGATTTCGCAGACTTTACTACTGCCTCCCAAAGGCCGCCGAAATTGGGAGCATACGGAGGGTTGAAGTGCCATTGGACACGACGGGAAGCGAGAGAAGTAAAGATCGGCTCTTTAGAGAGTGAAAGAGAGTCGTGGACTTCACGCAGCTGTCTAGCAGCTCCCACATAGTTCCTCCCACAGTCGGAATAGATGTGGGAGGGAAGACCTCTCCTCGAGAGAAAGCGATCGAAGCAGGCCAGGAAGGCTTCAGTGGACAGCTCAGAAACCATCTCCAGATGAACTGCCTTGGTGGCCATACACACGAAGATGCAGAGATAACCTTTGGTGAGAGGTGCGTTCCGGCGAGTGCTGGTTTTCACCATGAAAGGGCCCGCAAAATCGGTCCCGACATGGGAGAAAACTCTAGAGCTTTTCACCCGGGGCGCGGGAAGATCGGCCATCGGAGGTTGGAGAGGCTTGGCACGAAATTTATGACAGGTGAGACAACGATGGATTCGTTGCCGAAGCAGACCGCGCAAGGACATGATCCAGTAGGATTGCTGGATCAATGCCTGAACGGTTCGGGGACCAGAATGTAATGAAACCTTATGGTAATGATCGCAGATCAGGAGCGATAAGTGTGCTTCCTTGGGGAGAAGGAGAGGATGACGAGCGTCTTCGTTAAGAGAAGAATGACGCAATCGTCCGCCCACCCTGAGGAAAAACCGGAGGGGTCGACAAACGGCTTGAGAGAGGCGAGCCGGGATGACAGAGGTTGATCTCGCGAAAGTTGGCGGAACTCCAAGGAGTAGTAATGATGCTGGGTGAGTCGTATGAAGAGATCTAGAGCATCCTTCAGCTCTGGGGGTCCCACGGGACCACGGGGGGGAGGTGCATTTGAATGCTTCGCAAGAAGGAGTCGAGCGAAGCGGAAAACCAAGGCAAACACACGTTGAGCCTTGAGGAGCCTGGAAAACTTCTGAAAGTTCTCCAAGAGAGGGTCCAGGTCTTCAAATCGAGCGACGAGAGTGACCGCGGGCTTCAGATCGAGGAGCTCTGAATTGGAAGCCAATGAAAGTTGGGGTCGAGGCCATTGCTCAGGAGCAGAGCAGAGGAAACCAGGTCCAGAAACTCAAAGGGAATGTTCATGAAGCTGAACCGGGGATAAGCCTCGAGAGGCGCAGTCTGCAGGATTTTCCTCAGAACGTACGTGGGCCCAGTCAGTGGGTGACGTGCTCTCGAGTACTTCAACGACGCGAGAAGCAACGAAAGTCTTGAGTCGATGAGGAGGGGTGGAAAACCACGCGAGAACGATCTGCAAGTCGGTGAAGAGATGGACCGAGTTTATGTCGAGAGGGGCAAGCGAAGGCAAAGTAGCGAGGAGCAACCGAGAGAGAAGGAGAGCAGCTGAAAGCTCTAGCTTCGGAATCGTCAAGGGTTTGACGGGGGCAACTTTGCTTTTCGCGCGCACGAGACTGACGTGAGGAATGGAGGAACTAGTCTGCGAGTGCAAATACAGCACAGCAGCGTAGGCCTTTCCGAGGCGTCACAGAAGCCGACGACACAATGAGAGTGCGAGGCGCGGGGAAAGGCGCGCGGGACTTGGAAGTTGGTGAGCTGATGAACTTCAGCAACGACCGAGAGCCAGCGTTCGGAAAGCAGCTCGGGCAGCACATCATCCCACTGTACCTGAGAGAACCATAGCTGTTGAAGAAATATCTTCATCCAGCAGACGAAGGGGGTGAGAAAGCCTAAAGGGTCGAAGATGCGTGCGATGTATGACAACGCTGTCCTCTTAGTGACGATCCCTTTGAACGGCATGGTGTGAAAAGAGAAGTTGTCCGAGAAGGAGTTCCACAGCAGACACCAGGATCTTGATTCCTCCTTCTTCTTCACTGGAGAAGACGAGGGGAGTTTCAAGATGGTCCTCGGGAAGAGCGTTCAAAGCAACCGGATTGTTGCTTGCCCACTTGCGGAGCTCAAACCCACCACAAGCGGTGAGAGCTTGAAGCTGACTTTGGAGCGCGAGAGCTTCAGAAAGAGTTTCTGCGCCAGACACGATGTCGTCAACATAGGTATGCGAGACGAGGGCATGAGCAGCCAGAGGGAAACTGTTCCCCCTCATCTTGAACCAGTTGTTGCAGCACTCGTTGGGCTTGAAAAGCCGAGGGAGTCAGCCCGTAAGTGACAGTGTTCAGCTCGTATTCCACAACGGGGGAGCTGAGAGAGGGGCGCCAGTAAATGTGTTGGAAAACACGATCTGAGGGATTGACGAGGATCTGGCGGTACATTTGGCGAATGTCCGCGCAGATGGCAATAGTGTGCGTTCGGAACGAGGTGATAACGCACGGGAGGTCACGTTGGAGTTTCGGACCGCTGAGGAGCAGCTGGTTAAGAGACACGCCCTTCTCGTCCGGAGAAGAGGCGTTGAAGACAACTCGCATCTTGGTGCTGGAGCTGGTGAGCTTGCGAACGCAATGATGCGGGATGACGTAGTTAGCAGGAGCAGAGGCAGGTTGCATGGCTGCAGCTGCTCATAGTCGCGCATGAACGTTTGATAAGAGTCATGGAGCTCGGGATTCCGTTGCAGGCGTCGCTCCAAACTAAGGTAGCATTGGAGTGCGACCTCACGATTACGCCCGAGAGGAGGACGAGATGGCTTAAACGGGAGAGCCACAGAGTAACGCCCACATGAGTCGCGGGAGTGAGACTCGAGAAAGTGACGTTCACAAAACTGATCCTCAGGATCCACTTCCGGAGGGCGAGGAGTTTCTTCCGTCTCCAAAAGAGGCGCAAGTTGCGCTCGAGGGTCGAGGAGCAGGCGAAGAGAGACACAGGAGGGTCGGAAGACGTTACTAAAGAGCGAGTTGGGCCCAGGACTATCCAGCCGAACATGGTGTTGATTGCCGTAGGGTTGTGTCCACGGACCTGCTCACCGGCTCTATTAAGAATCTCTGGATAGAGGTCGGCGCCAAGTAGAAAGTCTACTTGATCAGGCATGTGAAAACGATCATCAGCAAGATACATGCCACGGAAGCGTTCGAACACTTCGCGTGCGACTTGAGAAGTCGGGAGGTGACTGGTGATGGTCGGTAAAACCAGAGCCTCAACATGGAGAGTACGGTTGGGAGAGAGGCGGGAAGCGATAGTGCAGCGCACGTTGCCGCGAGCAGAGGCAGGCAGCAAGACCTATGCCTGACAGATCGGAGCGGCAGGGCTGCATCTTCAGGCCTAGCTTCCTCACCAACGACTGAGAGATGGTGGAGACCTGAGAGCCAGGGTCCACCACCGCGCGAAAGGGTTGAAGGTGACCAAGAGAATCCCGAATGAGCGCGCGCACGGTACCCAGCAACACTGTGGGTTGACCAGCTAGGGGATCGCGATAGTGGCACGAGAGCACTCGGTTCGAGAGACCGGCACTTTGAGGTGAAGAGCTGACGTCAAGAGATGATGATTGGACGTCCCGAGAGAGAGGGGCATTGCCCGGAGAGTTGCCGTGGGGTACAGCAACGGTTGTCGAATGCAACATGGAGTGGTGACGATTGCTGCCACAAGTATTGCAGACACTCTTCGAAGTGCATGATTTTTCAAGTGCGAGCCTAAGCAATTGAAGCATCGCTGCAGGTGTCGCAACGTGCGGTACTTGTCATCAAGAGATTGTTTGCGAAAGACCTCGCATTGATAGAGGGTGTGAGGTGCTTTGCAAACAGGGCAAGAATGTTGCTTAATACTAGGTCGCGTGGTGTCAGAGGGCACGCGCCAGGAGGCAGAGGGGGGAGCGGTTTCTTGAGCCGCGAGAAGAGAATTAATCCTTTGAGGAGATTTGACACAACTAGTCGGTTGTTGCCTACCGCGCACAACTCAAGAGTACGAGACTGCTCTTCAATGAAGCAATAACGGAGCTGTACGTCGGTGTCGTGTGCGAGGAGTGTTTACTCTCGAAAGCTTTACGAGTCGACGGGTCAAGGTTGGCCAACGTGAGCGAGAGTAACAAGAAATCACCCAAGTCGGGTAATTCTAAGGATTTCAGAGCATCGACAGAATTCCTGTGTACTGCGAGGAAACTTTGCAAACCTGCGTGAGATGCGGATTTCAAAGGTGTGAAATCTAAAATCCTTTGAACGTACAGACTGGCTAACAACCGACTGTTCTGATATCGAGATACCAAAGCTTGAAAAGCGAGCGGATAGCCTTCGTTGGAGATTTGACAACCAGATATTGTAGCTAGTGCAGCATCAGATAAAGAGGTTTTCAAATAATGAAATTTCTGAACATTGTTGAGAGATTCATTTTCGTCAATTAGAGATTTAAAAAGTGAATAGAATTCTGGCCAACGAGAAATATCTCCTGAGAACGTAGGAAGATCAATGGTAGGCAACGTGATTGAAGATTTGGCTATCGTCGTTTGAGCCACAGCTGCAGCTGCAGTTATGGACTGGCTTTGATCGAGTTTTTTGGCGGCAAGAAACCTAGATTGAGCTGCATACAACACTGTTTCGAAAGAGTCGTATACCTTATCCACCTCAATGGGCTTAGCAGGCGCAGTAACTTGGGCATTTAAGTCAGCGATTGCCAATTGAATTTCTTGAAAATTCGATTTCAATGTAGACAAATCTTCGAACCGAGGTCTGACCGAGTCAACCTCTTCAGGTTTGAGATTTGCGAAAGCATTGTAAGTTCGCTGGACGGAGGCAAAAACGAGTTCACGTCTATTTACGAGCTTCTTCTGTTCCAACAGAAGTTGTTCAGCCATTGTGAACAAGAAAATACAATAACAACAATTTTACAAGAAAGTAGAGAAAAAACGAGCGAGAAATACGTAAACAATGTTACCCTTGTAACTAGACGTACATCAAAAAGAGGGATCAATGACCTGATGTCATAACTGAGCGAAAATATTACGTAATAAATCGTAAACACGGACGAGAAAATAGTAATGCGCCGAGGAGACGGAATGACGTGTCACTACAATGAGAGTGCGCGTGTGATTGCGCGCGACGAGAAGAGATCGAGAAAAATTTCACTAAGACATGATTAGTGACGAGAATATAGCTTGCATAATAAAACTGAATTATGCAAAGCATACAACAAACAAGAAAAGACAGATCGATACAATTTAATTAGAATTCCCGTGATTATCACGGACAAACGAGAGAACAATGGTTCACACGCCAGAGAGAGCGAATGTGAACCATAATGCGTACATCATAACGAGAAATGAACATGGGGCGTCTAAGCCGGAATGAACAGGATAGCACAGTGCAAACGAGAAGGATTACCAAAAGATGATTGAAACTGATAATATCTCGGCCCGGAGGACCAAACATGATGGGGCCGTGGCCTTGAGAAAATGGTATTTTGTGGACTGTATAATTGAATTTAGCAACTGAACTTCACCTAAGATGTAGTGCGGGTGTGAAATGAAGTTCAGAGCAGGGTAAGCGTGGTGACGTAGTTGGTGAGCACACCACGTAACAGATAGGAAAGAATTAAAGAGCTCGAGCTTGGAAGGAAATAGAATGAAGTAAGAAAATGTGCCTGGAAGGCATCGAACCCAAGACTGCAGTATGAACTGGATGGCGAACGAACTGTGAGCTTGAGTGTGGACTGGAAGTCGGGCGAACTTTAGAACGGAGATGAACTGGTGCACTGTACACTTCGCACTGAATATGACTGAGAATCGAAGATTGATTTGCTCTCGGAGCAGCCAAGAGCAAGACTTCACGTGAAGTAGACGGGCAACTGACACGCGAGGTCTAAACGCGAGAGAAGAGATGACAGAAAAACTAGTCAAGAAGAGGGGAAAAGAGGGGTAACCAGGGTGAATCAGATCACAACGAGAAATACAAGAGATGATACGCGAAAATATAAACAAACCTAGAAACTATACTATTCTAAACAAGAACATCGGCGTGAACATATTTATTTATTATTTATCTCAATTCAAATAACTTATGATTATTTTGCTCTTATATCAACACCATCAATTCTTTTTCTTTTATAAAATTATTGCCCTGTCTGGGCCCGGGGCAGAATTGGCCCAGAGCATGGCTCTGCTAATCGTAAAATGCGATTCAGAGAAAAAGTCCACCTCGCAAACATCAGCTAGTATGAAGGGTAGTATTTTACTCCCCGAAAATAGTGGCGAGCTCTGGCAATCGTCGTCGGAGACCTTGCCCCTTCCCTAGACGACCGCTCGACGACGATAACGACAATGACACTACGAACGATGACGAAAACAATGACGACCGCACAACGTAAGAAACCCCCCTTTCCTCCCTTACCCGTGGCTGGTTCTGACCAGCATGGTTTTTCCTCCCCTGTGCCCCTAGGTTATAGTGGTGCATTATTATCTAACGGTTGACGCGTCCTTAATACAAATAAACCATTTGTTTTATAAAATTAGAATACAATGTTATCATCAAACACACCATAAAATATTTTCATTATTATTCAAAAACACAGGCGGCGCAATATTACCTAACCAGTTGCAGCGCCCTAGGTTCTCACGTCGTTCTGTTCTGTTCTTATCGTTGAAGTTTGGTTCTGTTCAATGGGTAGCTGCAGATGGTAGACGCTCTTAGTTAATGTGATTGACTGTGGTTGATTGATTGTGAATTGTGAAATGAATTAGGCGTCGTTGTGATTAGAGTGGTTGTGGTTGGGTTGCGATGATTGCGATGGTTGCTCTCAGAATAGAATTGTTCTAACAGTGATGTTCGATGAAGCCGGAAAACATTTTAATTGTCTTGCATATTAATAATATTCGCACTCTCTCTTTTTATCTTAAACACACGTCACTCACTTCAATATAGGTTACTTTTTAACATTACAGCCACAGAACTCCGTCATGTCCCTAGTACACAACACAACCGTCTCCCAGAACTTCACCGTGTCACGACCATCACTCTCCCCGAAGTGACCAACGTTCGTACGAAGACTTTACTCCTTCTTCCAAGACTTAGCATACTAGCCAATCAGAGTATTTTATAAAAATTACGTCATACACAAAATTAACCAAATAGAATCATTTAGGGGTGTTTTAGGAACGCCCAATTTGGTCTTAAGCTCCCTCGCAAGCTGACTTTGAATAGTTATCTTATCTGTTTTTATTGTCATTTATAGGCAATTTGTGGAAAATATAGAATATACATTAAAACTATTTAAAAGCTCGCCGTGGAAGAAGGATCGACACTTGATTTTTTTAAATCTTAAAATAGACAAAGACCAGATCACGTCTTCATGTAATGAAAGGAACTAAATTAGAAAACACCCTTAAGACGGTGTGAGAACTGAAACCTGGCTTGGAAGACAGCAGTCCATCCAGACCTAGCCTGCCCTTTGGCGACCTTTAGGTTTTGAGTTTACTTGGAAACTGAGATAAATCTGTCCAAGCCTCGTCCGCAGTTCTGTGCTATGTAACTAAAATTACTTTAAAATTCTCACGTGCAAGATTGAGAGTAACCTATGAAATAGACCTGTGTCTGAAGGACACTTAAAAATACACATTAATAATAAGAGGGTAGGACCATATCGTCTCAAGTCATTGACGACCACGACGTGAGAACCCTCTGCCTCTCACCCCAAACTGGGCCCGGGTAGAATTGGCCAGAGCATGGCTCTGCTAATCGTTAAAAGGCGATTCCAAGAGAAAAAGTCCACCTCGCAAACATCAGCTAGTAAGAGCGGAGTATCTTACTTCCCGAAACTAGAGGCGATCTCTGGCAATCGTCGTCGGGGACCTTGTCTCCTTCCCATTACGACCCCCCGGCGACAATGACAATGACACAACGTACGATGACAAAGACGATGACGACCGCGACGTGAGAAACCCCCTTCCTCCCCTTACCCGTGGCTGGTTCTGACCAGCAAGGGCCCCTCCTCCCCCTATGCTAGAGTGGTGCATTATGACCTAACGGTTGACGCGTCCTAAATCCAAATAAACTAAAATAAATATTGGCCTTCTGTACGATTCTTGCCAACATGAGAAGGCGGTTCGGATACAGAGATGAGAGACGTGAACGTCTAACGGAAGACGTCCAACTGAAACGGTCTCAATATTATTATATTCTATAGTTTTTTTTGCTATACTTTTACCCTATCTCTGATAATTTTTTTTCTTTTATGAACTTAGAATACAACACAATATTAAAAATCATCAAAACACACCGTGAATTTATTTCATTATTAAACAAAATACGGCGTAAAATGAACTTACCGGTTGAAGCGCCCTAGGTCAAGCTTAAGTCATTGTCTTTAAAATTATTATTCTGATACATGCAGATTTAAAAAAAAATTGAGATTTTCTCTAGCAGATGATGGTTTCTATGATTGTGTATAATACCGATACGTGTGATACGATGACAAAGACGATGACGACCACGACGTGAGAACCCCCCCCCCCCCTTTCACCCTCCACATCTGGCAGATTTTGACAACATTGGGACTTTCCTACCTTTATCCCCTAGGTTATATTCGCGCATTATGACCTCACGGTTTGACGCGCCCATTATCTTAATTAAATAAAACTTAAACAAGAAATTGTTGTAAAACTCCACCCATTTCACGTTAAAAACTTTTATCTTTGAGTTGTTCTCACTGGAAACGTTCTCACTGGAAACAGGTGTACCACAAGGCTCGGTCTTGTCGGTATCACTGTTTGCTATTGGAATAAACAGTGTGGTGGATTGTATCCCAAAGAGCCTAATGTCGTGCCTATTTGTAGATGACCTGGGAATCTTCTACAGATCGGTAAATTTATCAACAGCTCAAAGACACGTGCAAATTGGATTGAACAATATAAGTGAATGGGCTCGAAAGCGGGGGACACGATTCTCTCCCGAAAAAACTCAGTGCATTCACTTTTGCCGTTTCAAGGAATCCAAAATGACCCACAACTATCGTTTAACAATGTAGAACTTCTATTCAAAAACAAATGTCCGTCTTCTCGGCATGGTGTTTGACAAAAAGCTAAATTGGAAAGACCACGTTGTTGAGTTACGCAAAAAATGCATGTTGAAAATCAAACCTATTGAAAGTTCTCAGTAATACATCGTGGGGAGCAGATAGGACTTGCATGTTGAGAATTTACGGATCTCTAGTTTGCTCCAATATGGACTATGGATGTTTCGTATACTCTTCAGCAAGTAACACAACCCTTAAACTTCTAGACACTGTCCACCTTGTGGTCTTCGTATTGCTCTTGGTGCATTTCGAACAAGCCCGGTAGTCAGCTTTGTATGCCGAGTCAGGTGTGTCCTCTTTAGCAGAACGGAGAAACCTCTTGATGGGTACGTATGTAATGAAAATTAAAGCTATGCCTAACCATCCAGCAAATCGGAATGTTTTTAACACGACATATGTCAGACACTTTGATAACAAACCCAAGGCATCTCTTCCAACGGGATTAAGATGTAAACTTTGTTTAATCTTATAGAATTTCATCTCGCCAAAAGTTTTTAATTTTGTATTTAGCAATAACCCGCCCTGGTTTACACCAGAGCCGATTATTATATTTGACCTTTGTCGTGTTGATAAAAAATCTCCTTGCGATAGTGTATTCAAAATAAACTTTCAAAAGATTTGCATGAACATCAAAGGTTTACTTTGGTATTCACAGATGGCTCCTAAATTGACATCAAGGTTGGAAGTGCCTTTTATTGCTCCACCTTAACTGAACGTTTCAGGCTAAGCGACGTGTGTTCAGTTTTCACTGCAGAGTTATTCGCCATCCATGAAGCTCTTAAATACATTCTACGCTGTCGTGTGGAGAATACCTTTGTGTTCAGATAGCTTAAGTTCACTTCAAGCTATAAAACTCATGTATTCTAGTCATCATTTGGTACAATATATATCCAATTCTCTTTAGTAAAACAAAACTCTAAGGGTTATATAATAGAGTTTTGCTGGTTACCTTGAAGCTGGGGCATAGTGGGAAAATGAACACACTGATCGGGCTACTAGGAAGCTTCCCAGCGTCGCGACGTTGATTTCAATCTAGTTCCCGTTCCAGATGACAAGAGTGGATTCAAGCAACGATTGTTGGATTTACGACAAGCATCTTGGGATGGATCAAAATAACAAATTGCCATAGTGTGATGCCCACATTGACTAACAAAATATTCGTCCACCTACGTCTCGGACTCTCACGTAGAGAAGAGGTGGTATTGTCTAGAATTCGTATAGGCCATACACGCCTAACACCACGGATATCTCTTAACCAGAGAAAAGGTTATTCCCCATATGTGGACACATGTGAGTACCTTTAACCGTGCATCGTATGCTAGCAGAATGTGCCAGATATGCTGCATTGCGCACGCAATTTGATCTCTCCCAATCATATGAAGAACTTCTATCATATGATAACGGCGACAAACTTTCTAAATTTCTCATCCATTGTAATCTATTTAACAAAATTTAATTCACATCTTACACATTTGTTTCTTTTCTTTATTTTCATTTCCATACATAACTTTTATTTTGCTATTACTTTCTTCATCATCAATTTATTTTGTTATTTATAACTTACACTTAGAAAACAATCTAATCATCAAACATACCTGCATTCACTCTTCTCATTTCCTTTCATTCACAGGCGGCGCAATATGACCTAACCGGTTGAAGCGCCCTAGTTTCTCACGTCGATACTATCCAAACACTTTTCTTTTGCCAATCTCGTAGGAAAAATGATTCACAATTTGTCAATATCATATTTTTACGAGTAGATTAGCTTTCAAGAGTTTCATTAGTATGAACTTCAAAACGAAGGAATATTTGCGGGGAAGGAGAATTTCAAGATTCTAAGTTTATGGTTTAAAAGACTCCAAAATATCAATCTCGTATTTAACCGTAGAAAACTTGAACCATTATTGTTAAATACTTTCCTCGATAAAAGGCCTATATACTATTATATATATAGTGAAAGCCACTGAAAAGAGATAATATGAGTTAATTCCTTGATTTCATTTATCTAAATTTGTATCATATAATAACGCCGACAAAGTTTCTAAATTTCTAATTCCAAGTAATTTGTTTAACCATTTAACTGACCAAAATATTTAATTAGTATATTAATTAATGAATTAGTCTGCTATAACTATAAACTCGTTTACTTTGATTCCTTTTATAAACTAAGAAAACAAAATTAAAATGTACCCTCATCAAATTGTATACGGTTAAAGCGCCCTAGCTTCTCATGTCATCCTAAGTTATATGCTCTGAACCCCGGATATATCGTGTTCATCACATCCTGACTTCAAGTATAACCGGAGTTTCTTTCTTTCTTTTCTTGTACAAATGACACCTGTTCTGTCTTCAGTATAAACCTCGATACTTTTTTTTTG
>JAMZAV010012719.1:0-16995 GCA_024449915.1 Sweltsa coloradensis | reverse complement strand
AAATTTTTTTTTTTTTCCACTTTTGGCTTTTATCACCTATTTAGTTTTCGGGATTTTTTTATTAAAAAAAACAATTTCCCGATTTTGGTATGTTTACGTTTTTCACGAAAGTCCGGTCGAATTGCGTCGGGGCCTACAGGTTGGCTTGGTCCTTTGGTTACTGTCCCCCACTGAAATCAGTTATTTGAGTTAGGGGGTAGACTCTAATACGAATTTATTTATTTATTTTTTACTTATTTATTTTTTTTTGGGTGAGCAAAGCGAAGACCTCAATTTCACGTACCCCTCAAAAAATTAGCTCCAATGTTTTTTTGTTTGTTTGTATTTTTGTCTTGTTTGTTAGCTAACTACTGGGCAAACGGCCAATCCGATCTTGATGAAAATTGGAGCGGACCTTCAAAATCTCTGAACTTAAGGTGTTTGTTTTTGGTACAATCGAATAAATATTTCTCGCGAATATAGTACTTTACGATTTTTTTCGATTTTAGTGTGATATTTTCGTGACATTTGGACCGATTCTGACCAAACGGGGGGAGCTTACAACGTTCATTTTTTACATGGGCATAAAGGTTTTGGTGCTGTAGTACCTTTGAAAGAAAAGTTGAAAAAGTTATCCAGAATCCATAGAAATAAAGGTTTTAATGATTTTTTTTGAAATGTATAAAAATAATTAACAAGTAACTATAGAAACTTGACAACAATCACCTACAATGTTTTTCATAAGCAATCATCGGGCCTACAGATATTTGACATTCTAATTACCCTACAATTAGTACTTTTAAAAATTATTCTAATTTAACAAAATGATTTTGCAATTGAATTTTGAAAGTAAAGAGATCCCACGCATACTATTTTTTTTTAGATAAGCTCATCCATCAACGCGACGGACTTTAGCTTTTTTCCTAGTGTAGAGAGAAAAGATGGGCTTTTTTGCCTCGTTTTTCTGTGTTCTGTCCGTCCGAACGTCTGTGCGTAAATCAGAACTAAATTAAAAGATGTTTTGGTGACCATGGGGCTAGAAGATAGGTAAGCCCCCCAGGAAGTTGAATATTAGTAGTTTCGGCACCTCACCATTTATGATTTTTTGGGTTTTATTTATCTTATCGTCATTCGTACTTTCCGCCGTGATAAAGGCTTGAATAAAAGTATAATAATTTATTCGTTTTAGGTACCCGGCACCTCCACCATTTGCATTGTTTTTCGTATTTTTAAATAAGTTCTATTTTTAGAGAATTGAGTTCCCAAACTAAAACTTAATGTTTTAATTTTTGTAACACATATGTTGCAGAAATGGTTCACGGACCGTTACTTTATTTATTTATATATTTTTAATTAATTTATTTATTATTTATTTATTATCTGTCCCCCACTGAAAATCAGTTTATATAACGAGTGGGAGACCCCTAAATAAAATTTATTTTTTTTAAATTTATTTTTTATTTTTTTATTTATTTATTTATTTATTTATTTATTTATTTATTTATTTATCCATTTCATTAAAACCGATTATTGTGATATGGAATTTATAGCACTATAAAAACTTAAAAACCCGAAAGAAGTACTATGTAAAAATAATAAATAACGAGAAAACACAAAAAAATTCTTACAAAATAAATTTGACTCTCGTTGTATTTTGACCTAATCTTTCATGCGGTTTTTATAAGTTCATTGTAAAAGCTAAATTTTTGGATTAGATAAACGCGGCTGAGAGCGGGGTTAAAACCATCCCTACCACAAGATCACCGTTCGAGGGTTTGAGTGTAGGGATTTCCCCGTGGGCGAAAAACAGAACGACAACGGCGCTGAATGTTTTATAAAAGGCAGTTTCGAGTCGGCCGTCACCTCCCGTTGCGTCCTGGCGATTCAGAGAGACCCTCTAGAATACGAACACCCCGGGAAGAGGAAATGAATCACCTTAAAGAAGAGGGAATATGGTTGCCCGAAACACATGGGGCGCTGGCCGATGTTTGTTTCACTGGACTATTGTTACGTACAGAGTGAACAAGTGGGGAAATTCAGGTTCAATTTCTAGAGGCATTTTTATTGATGTACACATGCGTATTGTTTTCATTTCATGTTATGTTGGATCAGCGGTTTTGAAGGCAAGTTTTGTTTTCTTATCTAGAAACAAAAGTACGAATTTTAAATTTCTCGTGAAAAACCTGTCCAGGATGCAATGCATGCCCCTCTTTAGGTTTCTAACTAGGTAGGGCAATCATGAAGTGATGTTCTAGGGCTGTTTACGAGGACTCAAGCCCTTGCATTAACGACTGAGGAAAACTAAAAAAAACTTCAGTCAGAATTGCCGTTCTCGACGGGATTTAAATATGGGACCTCCCGATCAGTGCATGTCTAACGCTCAACGCTCGAGCCAACACTGTACGAATTTCAATTGCCAGTTAAAATATAAACATACAACTCGATAATATTTTATAAATGTTAATTTTATATTTTATTTATGGTTTAGTAGTCAAAACTGGTAAGTAAGAGATGTGACTTCAAGATCCAACTATTATCGCCTCTAGTAAACCATTCGATACACCTTTGAAGGCATTTTAATGAGCATTTTTCAAAACAATATTTTTGACCGTACTAAATAAAGGCATGTTCGAAGTAAATTTGTATGTATCTAAACTGTCTATAAATCAACTTTTAAATTAAATACAGGGATGGAAATCACATTTTGTAAGATATAAAACATTATCTTAATGTACATGACATATGAAAGTGCAGTGAGTTGTGCTTTCTTCATCCTACAATGTGATACTGAGAAATACACACAGACGAACGTCCTGAATATTATCTTGTAGCTCAAGAGAACAGGAAAACATATTATTGTTGATAATTACTTTCTGATTTCTCCTCCTTTGTTTGAAGGCTCCACCCACGGAAACGTGAGCAGCAATCTTTCCTGTGATCCCCCTCTCGTTCCCTAGCACCCTCGCGTGGTGATCCAGGCCCTGCAGAGGTCTCCGGAGACCCCTCCGTCAAAACTCAAGCCGGCTTAAAACAATCTAGTTCCTAAACCCACCAGATTACTGCATGCTCAAGCTAACCCCCAAACAATAGTTTTATCGTAACGTCAAACGGTTTCCTATTCAGTCGACTGATAGATGCATTTAAATCTACCAATATAAGTATTTTCTTTTAAAAAAAATTGCATTTTAATGATTTAAATCAGAAAATATGTCTCCGTCGCTAAACAAACCCTAGGATTATATTCAATCCCAAAATATCCCATTATGCTAATGACTGATAATCCAATTTTTAGGACTATAAACTTATTTTCTTTGTTGAACATACATTTTTGACAATATGTGCATATCAAAACAACAATATATATAAACATGTTCACACATCTAGATGTAGGCCTACTGTAGTTTTAACTCAACCTAATGTAAAGTTCAGGTTCGAGTCTATTCATTTACAGCCTCCTGTATTTTGTTCATTTTACAGAATATGTAATATTTTCAAAATTTTGTTCTCTTTTATATTGCTACGGAATTCAACGCACGTTGGTAAAACCAAAACGGGTGTAGACTGGAAAGTGTATAATAAACCATAAAGTGCCTAGAATAGTTTAATAGCGCATGAATTTATACTATTTATGATGGCTACTTTCAATACGAGATTAGTGCTCTAATTCCAGGGTATTATTAACAAAGGCGTCTCATTCACGACTACCGTAAGTAGATATTCATATGTATTTTGTTGTATGATAGAAGCAAAGTTTCGGGTGTGCGTCTGAAGTAAAATGGAACTTTTAAAACCATGGTTTGAATCCCGCATACGGTATTTAATTTTGAAATGTTATTAAATACCCCTTCCCATTTACCATTTTCGCCACTGACTGGTCTTCTAGAACCATCGCTGTAATAATTTTCATTCGTTATCATACTCTGAAAAATGTAAATCGCTTTTCCTGATGGATTTAAAGAAAAACTAAGACTTAAGACTTTCGCGGCCTGAATATATTTAAAAAAGGTGTGAAACGGGTCAATTCGCCGCGTCGCGTGTTTACACTGTCTAGTGTGCGAGTTCGACGTTTCGGAACTACTGTGGGTTCCATCTTCAGAACGACTGATTGCTGAAAGTGCGTTTGCTCGTTGCCTATCTCGTTCGGGATCGTGTTGGAATGTCTTGACCAATGGCAATAGGACTGGGGTTCCGAAACGTCGAACTCACTCAATAGTAAGTATAAACACGCGATGCGGCGAAATGACCCGTTTCACACCCTTTTTAAAAACAAAGATGATTTCAACAATTCATGAAAAAGAATTAAGAATTAAGAATATAAATTCAGAACAGACAGTTTAACCGTAAAAATAGTGACCAAATTTTAAACCCTCCCCGTTCTAGAACAATTATCTATTTACCAAAATCATTTTTATAACCGTGCCGTTACTTTATGAAATATTATTCCGCCAGGAATCAAAGGTGTTCCAAATTTCAAAAATAGAATAAAATATAATTTAAGTTTAAAATTGTCATTTAAAACGTATGTTCTATTTTAGGCCTACCATATTATTTTTATACTACAACATTTTGTTTGTTAATTGAATAATTGTATCCTATTTTTATTTAGTAATACTGAAGGGAATCAGACACAACTTGCTATGGGGCTATGCCCTTTCTGATTCTTTTCAAAATTTTGAGTTTACTATGTATCTCAATTTGTTGAAATTAATAATAATAATAAATAATAATCTACACACATTATCATACCGCAATGCTGACAGTTCGTTTCGCGCGGTAGTCGATCAAAGTTCTACTTTACCTATATTAAACTTACGTTGACTTTTTTAAACTTGTCATCTAATTATCAAATCATGCAGTATTATTTAAAATGTTAAAAATAGGACCCTTATAAGTGCTACTATTTTCATTTTTAAAACAATCTGGAAATTACAAAATCTATCTCGACCGGGATATTGTTTTATTTTATTTTCTCTACTGGAGTCTGGTTATCACAAGTAAATCTCGAAATTTATTTCTATTCGTCAATGCACTCTTTAATATTTGCATCATTATCATTGACCACATAGACTTTAGAAACTATCGCCAAATCTCGTGTTCATTCTAATAATAATTGCTGAGTCCGCTTCAACTGTAGGCTACTGTAGGTGTGACCTCTAACCGAATGAATGCATTAGAGTGCCTCATGTGACATCACACGCCAGACATGAGTCAGAGCGACAGCTAAAAGCAACGGCTGGCCATGTTCTAAAACATTGTCCCCACTGCCCAAACATCTTTCCCACCTGATGTAACTACTTTAATGGAGACTATTACACGTCTGCCGCCCGGGCACGTTTCGTTGATTACCATTCTAACTGCAATCCAAAAGTTTCCCCGGGTACAACTATGGGGTGTAGTTTATGTAGTGGCGATGTTTGCCACTGTACAGTCCCTATCAATGAAATAAAGATATTCTTAACGATGATTGGTCCTATAAAAGTATGAGGAAACTGACCAAAAAAAAACTTCGTGCCTTATTTGTTTTTCGTGAAAGCGCATTTACTATTATTACAAAAATCCACTTTTGCGTATCCCACACAGTCACCATAACAGATTATCGTGGGGGTCATTAAATTTAAAGGCGATCAAGCCAACCACTTAGGCGCCGATACCATCGACGAACGAACAATGATCAACTGGGGGACCGGCATATTTAAGAAAGAACACCATCAATCAAACTGGGCACGATTCCACCCGCGGACAACGGCAGAATCAACCAACCTTGTAATTTATTACGTACCTTGTGCTAGACGTAAACTTGCTTGCCCCCATACCATATCCTAGTGCACCCTAATGAGTCTCTCTCGTCGCTGTGTCAACCATGTAAGTCCACTGGTGGCTGGTATACGAGGTGGAATTTTAACTGGCACCAAGGTGCACAGTGTCGACGAGTGTTTATTGTGGTGCAGCCCGTGGTGTTTTTTTTTGTGTAACATTGTGGGGGTTTAAGTGGCTACAACTCCCGTTTATCGAGACATGGCGGACTTGAAAGCACCTATAAATATACACAAGTTGCAAGTGTTTCATAAAAAAATATACGAGGTTTCCAATAGCCAGCTAAAGTTGAGAAATTTTTTTAAAATACTCACAGACCCTCCTTATAGTGTAGCGGTACACGACATGAAAACGACAAAAACTGCACTTTTTGAACACGGTTTGCCGCTTTGCACAGTTTGGTGGGACCAAAAGTATATTTAAGATGTGGAGGCACTCGAAATTTCCCTTAGAATTCAAAATGGCGGCCATTTTTCATAACGATGTCCTCAGATAAAAAAACCCTCTTTTGATGTGTCTAATAAATCATGTTTTGGTATCGTTTTCGTATTTTTTCCGACTCGAATAACTCAAAAATAATGTCAAAATAAAAATCTGAGTGAAATTCTAGAATTTTAAAACATGTATTTAGTAGTATTTTTCAAGAAAATCTTCTTAGATTGGGTACGACGTAGAAACTCCTTTACCCATCCCTGTAATTATTGCTTCCAGCATTAAATTATTATGATTTACTGTTTAAATTTAGAACCGAAATTCATTTTTTTTATTTATTGGCCAGTCATATTGCTGCGGCAACCAGAGGTTTTTCAACAGGTGGTTTAATTTTTGGGTGCTGATTAATATGCTGCTCATTTTTAACTGGGTTTGGCACTTGGCTCAGTTGAAGCTGGTACCCAAAAGTTTTTTTTTAAGATGTGGAGGCAAAAAAAATTTCCCCTTTCGAATCCAAGATGGCGGTGGTTTTTGGAAATGTTGACCTTAGTAACAAAATTCTTGCAGTTTTTTCAAATTCATCTGTGTTTGGGAGTCATTTTCGTATGTAAGTGACTCTCAGAATACAATATTACTACAATTTAAAGTAAAATAACAAAAAATTGAGTAACTGAATATTTTGTAAAATTTTTAACTCAATACTGGAGTTTACTTGGCCTGTGTTTACTTTGTGACGTTGTTAAGAGGAGCCCGCTGAGGCTGGCTCGGAGACGAGTCTCAGAACTAAGTTTTTCTGTTTTTCTTTCTTTGGAAAACGGTTAATAACGCCCGGTATAATATTTCACACGAACTTTTATAAAGAATCCATCTATGAGTTTCCATTACGCGAAACTCCTAAATTAATTCTTTAAATTTTTTGAATTCACAAATCGTAAAATCTCCGTAATTTACTAAATTTTGGTGAATTTTGGGGAAATTTATAACAAGTGTACAGATTATTTTAACGCATATTTGAATACTGGATATCAACGATTAAATAAATTTGTGAACTAGCAGGTTAATTTGGTTTCATCGTAATATAAACGGTTTGGTGATAATTTCTAGAATTGAAATCCATGTTTTTGGTTTTTCCCATTTTTTTTCGCGTTTTTGGACTTATGTCTCGCAATTGACCTTTTTGGCTCATTACTTGCAACCAAGTGTGGATATCTACATAAAAGTACTTCATTAACATGCATCAAAATTTGGTAAGGGTATTCCAACCGTTCAGCATAAATCATCACACCTGCAGGGCCCCAAACTTTTCAGAACGACTGTGGGTGCTCAAAACTAGACAAACTTGGGGTAGAGCAGTGGCGATTCTGGAGTAGTTTTACTGGTGAGGTTAAAATAATATCCCGGAGGTAGTATATGGGACTACACGGGGGTTCGGGGGGCGAGCCCCCAAAAATAGTCGAAAATTGTGAAAATCATTTTTTTAAAGAGTGCGTTTGGTGCTTTTAGAAAAAAGTTGTGGGCTGAATGCAATACCAAAATAATGTATTTTTTTGTGCAGTCAAACTGGAAACCCACCAAATAGAAGTGAGTCACTGAGGTGATAGATTATATTACATCCCCGCTAGGGGTTGGCCTGGGGACTTTGCGGTAGTTTCGAATCAGCCCTACTACAATTGTTACATTGAAAAAATAAATCTTGCATATATCCATTCAATTCCGTATGTGTGTGGATGCGCAGAAAAAACTGCCGTTTGTGATGATGATTTGTGATGATTTGTGTGGGTGCACAGCTCCTACATAAATCTATCTCGTGGGGGGCTTTGGCTCTCCTGCACCCACGGAGCCTGGCGCCTATGAACACCTGAGTGCGCGCATTTTGATTTGGGCCATGAAAGCTCAGCAAAGTTTAGTCCAATGGCAATTTAAAAAATGGTAGCTGTAACCTGTTCAAAAAATCTCTCAAATGCATAGTTCCTTGGTTTCTTGTTTTGACCCACACACATAACTCTCACTGGATTTGACATTCATTTAAAAGACCTTGAAGAGCTCTCAAACACAGCTCTTAGCTTTTCACCGTGAGTCTGTAGTAGAAACTATATAATCTAAAAGACTCCCAGACCATTCTCTGCCCTTGCCTTAGATAACGCACACGAACAAAAAAAGCTCTTATTAAGGGTGACCGACCGTGGTGTAGAGGGCCTAACAGAAGATCCAGTGGCTCTTTGGGTGGTCATTGCAGTCCTAAAGTCTGCAGGTTACGCAGTGAATTTATTCCCGCGCACAAGATGAAACCCCAAGTATTTTTCGACAACATGAGCAATACTCAGCATACCAGACTATGTTTGGAAAGACACTTGCGCTCAGATTTCAGATTTTAGATTTCAGATTCAGATTTAGCACGCTTTTATTCAACTTCATTGATACAATAATATATAACATAGAAAACAAACATTGTTTTTACATAATATGAAGGTGAATGCCCCATGAGAGAGGCTTGTGTGTGGGCCCCATAATATTTTGTGGCAATTCAGGTTTAGAGGGAAAGATGACTTTGAATCTTGGTATGTATACCTAATTATGTAGTTTTTCAATCAAAATATATAAATCATTGTGTATAAATAAAATATAAAATGTATAAAATATATACAAATGATACCACTATAGGGGGTATTATGTAAGCTAGGTACTTAAATTTATAAAGTGGATTCTTAGTGTTACATTTTAACATATTATTATTATTGATTCATAGCAGTTGTCGACTCAAAGGCATTTTTCTAGAATTTGGTAATACGTTCTTGGAATTAAGCAAAGATTTTTATAGTAATTGACAGCCGGGTGTTAGTGAGCAGGAAGGTGTTGACACATTAAACTCTCTTGTAGATAAATGGCATCAATCTGTATAAGGTTGTAAAGGAGGTACTATATAGTTGGATAACTTAATACTACTTTTCAACCCTTAAAGACAGCGACAAAAAGATCTTCAAGGCTAGACTAAAAATTACGTCGCAGGCAACAAGAAAAGAAGTGTGATGACTGATGAGCACTTTTCTCTAAACTATTCATTGCAAGTCAGCACAGGGAAATTGAAATTAGATGACTTTTTTCCGCACGAAAATCAGGCTTGTCCCCCTTCGATTTCAGCAAATGGTGAGCTACGCATAGGTAACAAAGGCAAACTTACCATTAGGACTCAGAGATTTTTCACACATTCACTGATTGTAAACAGTGTCTGCTTTTAATTTCAAAGGCAAGCAGTCCCGCCAAAAGAGCAATGTGTGAACTTAGTGAAGAACGCGGCATAGAAGTAATAAATTGCTTTAAACAGAAAATCTTAAATACCTATATTCTTTACTAAATACCTATCCCAAATTAGTCGATTTGTGATAATAGCCGTAGTGAATTTGTAAACTGTACGTATCATTAATATTTTGAGGTCAATTTCGTGTTCTCTGGCTCAATTCATATGGACTTGACACCAAAAATGATATTATTAGTCGTTTTGGAAACAATTTTGAGTTCAAAGGTCATTTTCAAAAAATTTCCGCCATCTTGGATTCGAAGGAAATTTAAATGCCTCCACATCTTAAAAAAATCTTTTGAGTACCAGCTTCAACTGAGCCAAGTGCCAAACCCGTTAAAAAAAGGGGGGCATATTAATCAGCACAAAAATCATTAACCACCTGTTGAGCACCTCTGGTTGCCGCAGCAAAGACTGGCCCAAAAAATAAAAAAATGAATTTCGGTTTTAAATTAAACATTTAAATCATAATAATTTTAAAGCTAGAAGCATTTACAAGGGTAGGGAAGAGTTTTTTTATGTCAACCCAATCAATGAGGATTTTCTTGAAAATACTACTAAATTATGTTTAAACTTCTAGAATTTCACCTGGATTTTTTTTTAACATTATTTTTGTGCTATTCAAGTCGGAAATATACGAAAACGATACCAAACATGATTTATTAGACACATCAAAAAAATTTTTGTAAACTGAAAAAATTGTTTTGAAAAATGGCCGCCATTTTGAATTCTAAGGGAAATTTTGAGTGCCTCCACATCCTTAAAATTACTTTTGGTCCCACCTACAACTGTGCAAAGTGGCAAACCGTGTTCAAAAAATTGCAGTATTATTTTTCGTACCGCTACCACTCTTACTGTGAAGTTTACGGAGTTATTTTAAATGACAAAATCGTTTTTAACATATTGTACAATATGATAGAGTACCTAAATTAAAAAGTTTAAATGTATTCGATTGCTTAACAAAACTGTATAATGATTTTAAGTTCCTGCGTCGATAAATTTTGTTGAATTCAACTATTAATTTTAAACCAAGTTTAACTAACGAACATTTTACGTGTACACTCAATTAAATGTAAAAAAATATTAGAAATATGATGACCGACTAAAGTAATCGTAATCATTAATGACAAATACCTAAAAATAATGCTTCATATTGTTTTTCATCTCCAACTCTTAACATGGGTGTTTTGGTTACATTAAATACAACTAAATACTTCACATTTTACAACGTTTTTTACTCATAAACTTTTCATTAAATTTTGATTAATTGTGTGCTCTACAAATCTCAACAAGAAATCAAATAATGTGTGGCTCCTTGATCTTGTGGTTAGCGTCTCTGCTTCCAATTCTAAAGGTCCAGGGTCTTCGATTCCTGCTTTAGGCAGAAGTTTTTTAACTTGTGATTGTGGACTTATGTTCATCAGTTCTTGGCTTAAGAATTTGTAAACGGTGACTTTGGAGCCGTCCTATAGCAACGAGGCACTAATAAATTCAATGTATTTTTGAATCGCCTTGTTGATTCTGGCGAAAATCCGCGGGTGTTTTGCCTGTCCATACCACTGATTGCTATATTTTCTGTTAAAAATATCGATCTTTGGTTGGTTATTGCTCACTCGTCGATTGCGTCGGGGGCCTGTAGGTTGGCTTAGTCGCTTGATTTACTGTCCCCCAATGAAAATCAGTTATATGATCGAGTGGGTAGACTCTAAATACGAATTTAAATTTATTTATTTAATATTTTTCCACTTGAGCTCTAAATGGCAAAATACAATTTAGAACATTGCTGGATAAATAATAAAATAAATAAATATGTTAGAATTTAAAGTCTACCCACTCAGTCACATAACTGATTATCAGTGGAGGGATTCAATTTAAAGTCTACCAAACCAACCTTGTCAGCGCCGACGCCATCGACGAGCAAACAATGACCAATCAGAAACCGGTATTTTAATAGGGAAACACCGACCGAACTCGTTGGGCACTATCTTCCACGGCAGTGAAGATAGGTTTTATTTGAAATATGTAGGTCTTTATTTTAAACCCTCCCCTTTGTATGTATGTTAAAAATAAAATCAACACGCTCCAAATTGTCAAACCTAGTTTGGTTGCCATTCTTGTAGCGGATACACCAATCTGTAGTGTATGTTATCCCTGCCTGCTCCTGACTTTATCCATGGGTTCAGACAGACAGCGATGCATCTGTTTAGAAGCGAGGTTAAGGAAAATATTAATTCATTCACATTATTCCGCGATACCTTGTTTTAATATATGGTTTATATCTCATTATTACTTAACTATGCTATGACTAGTGTTTGACTAGATGTGATTATATTGATTTTTCAATTGGACTAGTTTACCCCGGAGTGATTTATACTCGGAAATGTAACCGAAATAAAAACAGAGGTTTAAAGAGTAAATAGACATATCGTATTAAAACATCAACCTGTATTTTACTTGCTCGTTATGTAAAGTTTTATGATAAATCGTTCAAACACGTTTTGCTACTTAGTTTTTTAATTTGTTTTTTCTATGTGAATTAAAACCATTTATAAAGAACGCTTGCTAAAAATGAAAATTGTTGAATTTTTCTTTCCAGTTATCCCCAAATTTTTAATATTTTCCTAAACTATTTTCCACTCAATTTTCCTAAAAGGCAATTGTTTTTAATTTAACGTTTTATGCCGCATCATGTTTTCCTAATCAAGAAAAGTCTTATTTTGTACTTCAAATATTTCATGCCTCTATTTTCATAATTTTCTTGCTTCGTCAATTTCAAATTTGAATTTTCTCTTTCTGACCATACGGATAATTTATTTTTCCTTTTTATTGGCAATATTCGAAATTGTATCTTAATCTGGAAATAGTACCTAATGGGACATTTGGGAAACAGATACAAAATAAATATTGCAAGCACGGATACGTGGGTACTTAAAGGGAGCGAAGCTACTAGCTACTATCAACAGAACGTCGAAGCATAAAGATATAATTTAACATTTTGGTGGAGGTGCCCGGGTAAGCATTTATAAAAGGGTTTCCGCATTCAAATTTCTTGCACTGTGTATCACTTTTAACTAATTTACTAATAAAAAATGAAAAATAAATGCAGGTTTAAACTACGTGTGTTGTTTCCAAGGTTTATCTAGTTGAGAAAGCCACACATATCAATCAAAGACATAAAGGCAATCGGAATCGAATAAATTGAAGAAAAAAGTTACAAAACGGGCGCAATCGGTATGACTTAAATTAAAATAGGCCTTCTAGATTTATTTATTTGTAGCATCTTCACAGGCACCGATACACTTTAAGAATGATCCGAGTTATTAGCTGTGTGCCTCTATGCACGGCATTTAGTGCCACGTAGCTACATTAATGTTCGTTGGTGTTACAGCCGTGGCAGTTGACGGCCCGTCACGTCCACACAGCCAGGATGGCCGAGTCACGTGCGAACTTATTCGGTATGCGCCGTAGCGAAACCTTCCCTAGACACACATACACTATTAACTAAACAACCTTCGGGGACACGCTCATAATTAATCAAAAGCTATTCCCGTCTGTGGTTGATGAAAAGGAACTTATCATTAATAACAAATAATCTAATGCGTAACTGTTATATGCTGGCGTTGGTATAAGTGTAACTTCAAACAGTGCATCAATTATAATAATAATAATAAATGACTACATTTTTAAAGTTGGTAATCATAGATAAAGCTGCATTTGAGCCCTTTCTTAAAAGCGTTTAGTTAATATGTATTCGTATTGTTCTAAATTAAGGAGGGTCTCATAACAACTTTTCAACTTCTAGAAAGGCACACATAATTTAAATCGATGTAGTCTCTAATATAACAATTAAATTAAAATATACTAAAACGTTTTTGTATTTAGTTCCAAGACTATATTGTTTTGTTCTAATCTGTTAATTACTTTCAGGTTGAAATATTGCAATCTGTCAGTATTTATTTTCAAATTTGTCAAAGTTACGAAACGAATGTTTCACATTAAATTTTGCGACCCTGCAGTTTTAAAGTCAAATAAGACCTGTTTTCTTAACTGAGTTTGAGCGATATGGTCCTCATTTAGCTAATGATAAACTGGGAACGGTTGTCACTAATCACACAAATCATTCTTGGTCAAGTTTAAATACTTTAAAAGAAAATTACCAAAAAAAATCATGATATTAGAACACGAAATAGAAGCATTTGATCTTTAACTCAATATCTAGTAGATATATTTCGTTTAACGTGAACTCTCAAGTTAAAATTATTAAATGTTACGTCATCTGGTTTTAAACATTTTGTGTTATAAGAAACTGCAATTCCTATAGTCTTAATGTCACATAATCATACCAATGAAATATATACCTTTGTTCAATATTGTGACTTGTCAAGTGAGTGCTGTTTGTTTTTGGAGTTACTTATAATATTTTGTATTAAATTTTCAATTGTTATTTGTGACATTATTTGTAATATCGAACATATTTTGTATTTATATGTTGTGAGTAATGTGTGCCACATACATACACCATGTGTATGTCAGTTGGCAAAGCAAATGTTAATTATAAATGCCTCACTTAAAACTCAAATTCTGAATCGAAATACATAATTTTAATAAACTACACTAATGATAATGTAACAGTAAAGCAAGCAAATAATATGGGATAAACTGAGGGTGGCGATTAAACAAGTGTGTTTAACAAGTTTGAATACTCTCTCTGCTTTAAAATATATGCGTTGATGATATTTATTTCAATTTGCAACCCATGTTAAATCCAGAATGTGTAATGAAAAATATACTCACATGATAGTGTTGTATGCTAGCAGGTATGTATGCTAGCAGGTAGAGAGATAAAGATCCAAGGCAAAGCTAATTTAGAACTATCTCGGTCGTATTATTCCATTTTCTTTGTTATTCTTCCATTAACTTTTTTGTAATTACCTTTTAAAGCAGTTAAACTTAATCTCATTACCTGGCGCCGTACGGCATTGAGCTTTTTATGCAGACGAATTACTTAGTCAAAGGATTGTATCTTTGCCCTAGGGCTCCACAAAGGCAAGATGTCTCAAATGAATTCTGTTTTAAGGGTATGTAATCTTGTGATAGAACAGCGGGAGTATGCACCTGATAATGTTAATCTCAGAGCAAATGCTGCAATAAGATAAAGAAGATAGATGTGAAACTACATTGTTGAATATCTAGGTCGTTCAACTTAAGACTGTTGAGCAAATCAACTTCACGCAGAATGCAGAGGTATAGTCGGATCACTTGGAAGCTCTAAAGTTTGTCCTTAGGGGGTTTGGTTCGAACCAAAATGTAAAGTAATAATGTAGAATTGCGCTATTAGAATCACATTTTTAAAAATTGGTCTTTTTTACTATTGACTGACCGTGAATATGCCACCAAACAGGTAATTGGTAATAAATATAAGAAAGCAGTAGAAGAGGTTATGATTATTAAATGACGACAATAACCAAGTGTCTCTTTTAAACTGTGGTTTAACCTTTTGATCATTCAACCTCATTTTGAGAAAGTGAAGAAATATCACTGTTAAAATAAACATTATCGTAGAACAATGTATGTCCAAATAATTTCCTTTTAATAGTAATGGTAGTAATTCCAACTTTGGGAGACAACTATTTGAAATGTTTAAATGTGCGCTGATAGCGACATGCGCTCATTCCAAAAATTCAAATTTGATTTCAAATTTTCAAATTGAGAAATTAGCTCGATTTGCCCGAGCTCGAAAAACCGCCTAAACACTTATCAACCAACAAATTATGTGCGCATTATAAGAACCTTTTTAGGATTTGTTCAGGAAAAAGTTAAGTAATTCCGTCACAGTCCCCTCCCCCCAAAAACCACACTCGGCCACACAATGTACGTGCTCACAAGTGTACACTCATGGAAGTCTTAAGCAGATCTAGGTGCCCGTTAGGGCGCCGCAGCCAAGCCGCGGTGCGCTACACACTCAGGCACCTTATACACCAAGCAGATCTAGGTGCCCGTTAGGGCGCCGCAGCCAAGCCGCGGTGCGCTACACACTCAGGCACCTTATACAGCAAGCAGAGTTGGGGTGATTTCGAGGTGTTACCCAGCCGTCATGTAACGTGATGTGAACTTGAAAACTATCACAATCGAGGGGATTTGGGTACCTGACAACACATGCCAAATTTTATTGGGGTACGACCATTCCTTCTTGGTGACAAAATGGCTTGAAACATGCTCAAAATCACTTTAAGGCTGTTAGCTACTGCTAACATCTAATTCGTCAGTTTCAATCGGCCCGCGATTCTGACCAGACGGGTAGGGCTACAATGTACATATTTTACATGGACATTAAGGTTATAGTAATATAGTCTCTTTTGAAAAAAAAAAAGTTGAAAAAGTTTGCTGGAAGGCTTCCAAATAAAGGTTTTAAATAAGCCTTAAACACTAGGCATACAATCAACAAGTAACCATAGTTACTTGACACTTGTTGACGGTATAAGCAGAGTTAGGCGGGAAAGTGCGATACGTAAACAAATGGGACATTTTAAATTTTGCTTCTATGTGTGAAATGAGAAAAGTTGTCATTATACTCTCATAAAACAAATCAGAAACCGTCCCTGACCTAGGCCCAGATGTAGAAAATTATTTATAATACAACAGTGTAGGTCTAAAGTTCCATTAGGCTATAGGACTAGATAAAATTATTACTTACATTACATGTTTGACAAGCCTAGCCAACCCTAGGCCAGCACAACATAGTTCTGACACACTTCCCGCACAAATAACTAGTTTTGATTACTAAAAGCCTAATGCAGATAACAATAGTATGATTGTCCACCAAGGCTATACAAAATGTTCCGAAATAATACACATATTCTTTTCTTTTAGCCATGTTGAGCCATGATCAAGTCAGCTTGCTACTACACACAATGTCGAAGCAAGGTGTCGAATATGAGCGTGATCATCTGTTTGTTTACATAATTGCAACAATCAAATCATTTCATGCAACTCGTCTTTCGATTGGCCCGCGTTTATGAAGGCACTGCCATCTAGAATAAATATAGAACGTTTCGAGCTCTTGTCTGGATTTCGTGAACCTCATCCCACGTAAATAACAGCCCATGACGTTTTCCACGATACCGTTCAAGAATACCAATTCCTTCGAAAACGAAAACGACTTCGTTTTCTAATTGCGTTTTCAACTCATCTCCCACGAACTCAAGAATTGGGGTCCAGTCCTTATACCGTCGTTATACCATGGTTATACCACCTATACCCAGGATGTACATGAATCCGGGTCTAGATATTTTACATCCTTTTGTTATTGCTAATACCATAGAAATTAAATCAACTTTGATAAAATTATAATATTTTAACAAATAATTTTACAATGGAACTTGAAAAAGTAATGAGATCACACAGATAACAAAAACTTGTAGAAATACAGCCAAACCTTACACACTCAAAAGAAATGAGATCTAAAAAAAGGCCAA
>JAMZAV010012718.1:0-13923 GCA_024449915.1 Sweltsa coloradensis | reverse complement strand
TTGAACTTCGTGTTTCATTGTTTCATTAGCTTTGTAAATTTATGAATATTTATTATTTTGAAGATTAATTTTTTTTTCTTGAAATCAAACCCCTTCAGCAAGATAGGATGAGGGGTTTTGTAGTTGTGATTTTAAGTAGGGGGGGGCAAGCTCAACCCAATTTTTTTAAAACATGAACGCATCGTCGACAAAAAAGAAGACGTAAAATAACTGAGAGCTATTTACAATCTTTTTACTTTTATCCAGCTTACAAACTCTGGTAGGATATGATGCTGTTGAGTTTTACAAGTCTCGTATGTTGGCAACAGTGTGAAATCAAGACGATAAGCGTTGTGATATGGAAATAATGTCGTCACGTGACTACTCGAGTTAGGATCGAGACTGTAAAGTAGGCACTAATGTTTGCTTGCGGAGTCATCAAAGCCCAGCTCTGTCCGAACAAAGCCGGAGCCAGACGTAACAGGTAGATGACCATTTGCACAACCGACTGAGTATTATACATAAGTCATAACTCATGCTTGACGCGTGAGACTCTGGGCCCGGGGTAAAATTTGGCCCAGGGGCATGGCTCTGCTAATCGTACAAGGCGATTCAAGAGAAAGAGCCCACCTCGCAAAAAACACCCTAGTATGAAGGGTAGTTTTTTCCCTTCCCGAAACTAGAGGCGAGCTCTGGCAATCGTCGTCGGGGACCTTGCCCCCTTCCCTTGACGACCTTCCCGCCCGGACGGACAATGACACCCCCGAACGATGACAAAGACAATAAACGACCGCGACGTGAGGAAAACCCCCTTCCTCCCCTTTACCGTGGCTGGTTCTGACCATCATGGACCCTTCCTCTCTATATCCCCTAAGCTAGAGTGGGGCATTATGACCTAACGGTTGACGCGTCCTTAAACCAAATAAACCTAAAACCCATATTCATTAAAAATTACTCTAAATGCTCAATATATTGACACTGTTGCGGTTGGGTAAAAAAAAAAAAACATTAAAGAGGTAAGGTATATACTGAAAATGTAATAAGATAAGAACATAGATATAAATTTCTTCTACCTTCATAGTTCACGTGCTAGCTGGCAGTCTGACTAGTAGCTGACGAACAATGTCTTGAGGGTTATTCTCCCTATCTCCCACACACAGGAGGATGTTCCATTATAAAACCGAACATATCGAGTACAGATGCACATGTATCCGAGTCTTGAGGAGATCGGGTATTCTGTTGTATAGACTTCGTCCCCGACATCAGTTGGGTATTGTGCTGTTTCTTCCCGGTGCGTCTATCTCCTCCCCAGGGACGTATTGGCCCCCCCCCCCGCTTCTAAGGGCGCCCCCGGGGTCCGGGGCTCTAGGGCCAAGACGAGCCCCTTCATATTCATAACTTGAATCACCTTGAAGATGCTCAGACGGTCCGCTGTAGCGCTAGTAGTAATACACACAGAGCTAGCATACCTTTCTACCATCAATGAATTTGGGCACTTTTTAATCTCATTTAAATAAATCATTTTTCTTTTACCACCATATCACCATCATCACCATCGTTTGCTTTACTTTTAGTTTTATAAACTTAGAAAACAATATAATCACCAATCATGCCATAAACTCATTTCATTAACTCACAATATCACATGCGGCGCAATATGACCTAACCGGTTGAAGCGCCCTAGTTTCTCACGTCGTGAACCTTATTAAAACGCATTATGATCTACACCACAGCTATGTGCACATACATATCTGTAATAATAAGTCTATACGTTTATTTATCATTAACATTAATGCCAATTTGGATTGTGTATTATAGGCATACGTCCTTATCTTCATGACTGAATAAGTAAAGCTGAAAATCGTTGTATTTTCTTGTTTTTCCTCATTAAATATAGTTCTGTGGTGATTCAAAAAAGTGGTATAAGACTTATTTTTGACATTGTTCAGGAGAGCTTAAAGAAGTGAAAATAAATTTAAAAAATTAATTATACCACTTTTCCGAAACACGCATTGCAAAGAAACAAAACACAGACATATAGGTTAAGCATGGGTTAAACGGTACAAGTCAAGTTGAATACCGTTTTTACGAAACATATACATATAAAATGTTGTCAACAAGTCGACGTACCGAATTTCACTGTGTTATAGAGATTGAAATTGACGAATACCACTTTTCCAAATTCTTGGGATGTGGTGCAAAATAAGAAATTGCGTAGTGTGATGCCCACACTGAGTAATAAAATTCGTCCACCTACGTCTCGACTCTCACGTAGAGAAGAGGTGGTATTGTCTAGACTTCGTATAGGCCACACACGTCTAACTCACGGATATCTCTTAACCAGAGAAAAGGTTATTCCCATATGTGACACATGTGATGTACCTTTAACCGTACATCATATGCTAGCAGAATGTACCAAATATGATGCCTTGCGCACGCAATTTCATCTCTCCCTATCATATGAAGAACTTCTATCATATGATAACGGCGACAAACTTTCTAAACTTCTCCTCCAAAGTTATCTATTTAAGAAAATTTAATTCACATCATACACATTTCTTTAATTTATTTATTTTTCATTCACATAAACAACTTTTGTTTTGCTATTACTATCATCATCATTTTATTGTGTTATACTTTTATAATACAACCTTTAATCATCAAACACACCATAAACTTATCTAATCAACTTTCAATATCACAGGCTCAATATGACCTAACCGGTTGAAGCGCCCTAGTTTCTCACGTCGACGTCATGTATCGTTGGTTGATCACACAGAGCTAGCATACCGTGCTACGATGAATTAATTAGGGCACTTTTTAATTCTTATTCAAACAAATAATCTTTATTTTGCTATTACTATCATCACCATCATTATTACTTTTATAAACCTAGAAATCAATATAATCATCAAACACACCATAAACTCATGCCATTAACTTAAAATATCACAGGAGGCGCAATATGACCTAACTGGTTGAAGCGCCTTAGTTTCTCACGTCGTAGTCACTTTTGGGATCGATTAAAAGCATGGTTCCGCTAATCGTAAAAAGCGTTTCAAGAGGAAAAGTCCACCTCACAAACATCAGCTAGTATAAGAGCGGAGTATGTACTCCCGAAACTAGAGGCGAGCTCTGGCAATCGTCGTCGGGGACACCTTCCCTTTCCCTTGACGAACTCCCCGACGACGATGACAATGACACAACGAACAATGACGATGACAAAAACGATGACGACAGCGACGTGAGAACCCCCCTTTCCTCCCCTTACCCTTACCCGTGGCTGGTTCTGAGCGGCATGGGCCCCTCCTCCCCCCCCCAAGGTAAGAGTGGTGGATTATGACCTAACGGTTGACTCGTCCTTAAATCCAAATAAAGCAAATCATTTGGATTGTGTAGTATAGGCATACGTCCTACTCTTTCTCATGACTGAATAAGTAAAGCTGGAAATCGTCGTATTTTCTTGTTTTTCCACACTAAATGGCTGTGAATGCTTGATGGATCAATTGCTGGAAAATAAGCGTTGATATTCTGTGCAAATTAGATCTTAAACATCCAAGTTCCTACACAAGGGTCACATTAGGTAAACTGACGTACACTCTGGAGAACGAAAAGGTTTATTTTACCAATGTCCAACCTGTCGGTCCCTAAACGAGCAAAGTGTCTCGGTTAGTGTCAGGGGTCCCGCCCCACCATGTGTTACTGTCCCGTCCCCTGCACCCGAGGAAGGAAGTCTTCAGGTCACGCAGGAATGTCCTTCTGATTGCCGGGGTCATCGCAAGGACGCCCCCAGCTTGACCTCGGGGGGGTTAGTGAGACAGTGACGGAGTTTATTGCGAGGAGGAGCTTCCGGGCTCCGCTCTTCCACATCCGGTGCTTCGACCCTTATTGAGATTGAGAGGCGTGATCCGAGGCGATAACTTGATTCTGTTCTTGCATCAGGAAGATAGTGTTGTCTTTCACCTGTCAGGTCGCAGTTAGAGTGAATATATTTCACATAACCCATGTTATCTAAACAGCTCATTCATTTCGTGAAATTGATTTGTAGTTTTTCAACGGTCTTGCGACAAACTTTCTAAATTTCTCATTGAAAGTAAATTATTTAAACAAAATTTAATTCACATTTAATATTTAATGAAATAAATATTTTTCTTTTACTTTTCTATCATTACCACTATCATTTACTTTTTTCAAACTAAGAAAACAATGTAATCAATCAAACACTATAAACTCATTTTACTATAGCTTACAATATATCACAGGTGGCGCAATATGACCTAACCGGTTGAAGCGCCCTAGTTTCTTACAATGATATAAACTGTGGTTTCGTGTTTGATGTATCAGCGACGCCTGGTGAAATGCACCCCGTTAAGAGTTAAGAGCCACCCCATGTTAGGGGCGGCGAACCTCGTTTGTCCAAGCTATTAACTAAATGGCCGACCAAACCTAACCTCAAAGCCGCCGCCATTAGCCAGATGTCCGCGTGCAGTGTGACGTGTTGACATATGGCGACCAATAATTGCGAACACGGATGTGAATTGCTTTCATTGTGCGTATTACACGGTTGCTTGGCTTAATGTGATTGCTTGCGGTCTGTCGTGCTTTCTTTGTGGACGCCTCGGACTCGGAGATAGAGTGCACTGGTGGAGGAAAGTGCATCCGGGGGCGTTCATATACTTACACTTGTTACACCTCATGCATGGGGCGCTCTATTGACTCTGTCTTAACCTGTTGGGGTCTCTCTCAGTTATTAAAGTAAATATCTCGTTGGATTTAACTCACATCGAATACATTTCATTTTTTTTTCATTTAAACAAATAACTTTTGTTTTGCTATTTCTATCATCACCATCATTTTCTTTTCTTATAATACACTTAGAAACAATCTATCATCAAACACACCATTAACTCATGTCATTAACTTTCAATATCACAGGCGGCGCCATATGACCTAACCAGTTGAAGCGCCCTAGTTTCTCCCGTCGTCTTATAAGACCTTCTTTCACCCTTCACGCAGGATTGCCAGTGGCGAACATCATTCCGTGCACCTCCAGAATCAGTCAAACTGTTTACCCTTGTTCTGATTCTGTCGGTTTCTTATTAACAATTAAATCCAAACTGAGGTAACTTACTAACAAATGTGGTTTCACATTATACGCTGGTAAACACGGATATCTAAACAGTAAACACGTTTCATAGCGGAGAAAATTTATTTCACACGACAAGATTAGTTTAAAATTATAATTATATCCATCAAAAGCCGTGCCAAATTCCCCTATCTCTATTAGTATGTATATAGTCTTAAGTCAACCCAAAACTATGTAAGTAATCTCAACCCTCAAGCATCACCATACCCCACCCTGAAACACAAAGTTACTCCGCCAGTTCATTACTTTCATCGTCATGTATTATTCAGCTAATTTCCTACTATAATAAATAAATTAATATAATGCTATTCCACTGTTGGCGTAGGTCGCTTACTGCTCTATAATGAACGTTGTAAATACAATATCCTGAGCCAATTAGTTGTTGCGTGTGGTCTCACGTACATGGATAATTGGTCAATGATGAATTACTTGATTCTAGAAATGTAATATTGAATAAAAGTATATTTCCCTTTATTTACATGATACATTAAATACTATTTGGTAGGGAAGTTAATATATTATTTTATATATTTTGTTTGACTACAATCAAGTATACTATTTTTACGCTGGCTTCTGTTTTATGTGTTCAATTGTATCTTTTGAACAGTTTGTGGTATACTTTTTAGCCCCAGAAGGGCCCGGGGTAGAATTGGCCCAGAGCATGGCTCTGCTAATCGTACAAGGCGATTCAAGGGAAAAAGTCCACCTCGCAAATATCAGCTAGTTTGAAGGGAAGTATTTTACTCCCCAAAACTAGAGGCGAGCTCTGGCAACTGTCGTCGGAGACACCTCCTCCTTCCGACGACGCCGACGCCGACAATGACACCACGAACGATGACGAAGCCGATGACGACCACGACGTGAGAATCTCCCATTTCTTCCCCCTACCAGTGGCTGGTCCCATGCATGGGTCCCTCTTCCCCTTAACCCCTAGGCTAGAGTGGCGCATTATGACATAACGGTTGACGCTCTCTTAGGCCTAAATACTATGAAACCAAAAATGTATTTATATACTGTAGTCTGTATTTCCTGTAAAAATGTATTATACATAGTAAAATTGTTTATAAATAGAAGAGAAACTGAAACAGAATGATAGTTTATACAGTGACCTCCCCCCGGCCCCCTACAGAGGTTGGATGACGGCGAGCACCCATGCGTGTGTTACACAAGACTGAAGGTGAGAACGAGTTGGTCAATGTGAACTTACAGGTTGACCAATAACACCTGGGAAGCACTGCTCGCCTGTGTAACCCTGGTGACCACACGGTCTTATCTGATCTCCCACACTGTGTGTGCTGGCCCCTCCCCCATCACGTGACACTCCATCCGCCTGTCCGGCATTTGATGTAGACGTGGAGCCCTGTGACATGAGGATGTCCGGGCCCAGGCTCATGTACCTGGACACGTGGGCATAGAGGGAATGAACACGCTGATCGGGCTGCTAAGGAAGCTTCCCAGCGTCGCGACGTTGATTCCAATCTATAGTTCCCGTTCCAGATGTCAAGAGTGGATTCAAGCAACGATTGTTGTATTTGCGACAAGCATCTTGGGATGTGGTGCAAAATAACGAATTGCGTAGTGTGATATTCACACTGACTAATAAAATTCGTCCACCTATACGTCTCGACTCTCACGTAGAGAAGAGGTTGGTATTGTACAACCGTACATCATATGCTAGCAGAATGTACCAATATGATGCCTTGCGCACGCAATTTGATCTCTCCCAATCATATGAAGAACTTCTATCATATGATAACGGCGACAAACTTTCTAAATTTCTCATCCAAATTTAATTCACATCATACACATTTCTTTAATTTATTTATTTTCATTCACATATATAACTTTTGTTTTGCTATTACTATCATCATTTTATTTTGTTATATATACACTTAGAAAACAATCTTATCATCAAACTCTCCATTAACGCATCTCATCAACTTTCATTATCACAGGTAGCGCAATATGACCTAACCGGTTGAAGCGCCCTAGTTTCTTACGTTGAGATGACGAACTTGTCCTACCCCGTCATGGGCCCGGGGTAGAATTGGCCCAGAGCATGGCTCTGCTAATCGTAAAAGGCGATTCAAGAGAAAAAGTCCACCTCGCAAACCTCAGCTTGTAAGAAGGTTAGTATTTTACTCCCCGAAACTAGAGGCGAGCTCTGGCAATCGTCGTCGGGGACCTTGCCCCCTTCCCTTGACGACCCCCCGGCGACGATGACAAAGACGATGACGACTTCGACGAGTGAGAAACCCCCCTTCATCCCTTACCCGTGGCTGGTTCTGACCAGCATGTGCCCCTCCTCCCCCCCCACCCCCTTAGGCTAGAGTGGTGCATTATGACCTAACGGTTGACGCGTCCCAATCATATGAAGAAATTCTAGCATATGATAACGGCGACAAACTTTCTAAATTTCTCATTCTAATTTTTTAACAAAATTTAATTCACATCTTACACATTTGTTTCTTTTCTTTATTTTCATTTACATACATAACCTTTATTTTGCTATTACTTTCTTCATCATCAATTTATTTTGTTATTTATACACTTAGAAAACAATCTAATCATCAAACATACCTGCATTCACTCTTCTCATTTCCTTTCATTCACAGGCGGCGCAATATGACCTAACCGGTTGAAGCGCCCTAGTTTCTCACGTCGTCGTCGTCGTCGCCAAATAAACCAAACACAGGCGGCGCATTATGACCTAACCGGTTGAAGCGCCCTAGTTTCTCACGTCGTCGTCGTTTAGAAAGATGTGCCCCGCCTAGGCCCGGTATAGAATTGGCCTAGATGGCTCTGCTGATCGTAAAAGGCGATTCAAGAGAAAAAGTCCACCTCGCAAACATCAGCTAGTATAAAGGGTAGTATTTTACTCCCCGAAACTAGAGGCGAGCTCTGGCAATCGTCGTCGGGGACCTTGCCCCCTTCCATTGACGACCCCTGAACGACGATGACGACAATGACACCACAAACGATGACGACCGCGACGTGAGGACCCCCTTTCCTCCCCTTACCCGTGGCTGATTCTGACCAGCATAGGCCACTCCTCCCCCACCCCCCTAGGTTGGAGTGGTGCATTATGACCTAACGGTTGACGCGTCCTGAATCCAAATAAACCAACCCCTCTAGGTACTGTACATGCATGAATCCTGCTCCCTGTAGCTGCTACCAAACCATGAACGTTACAAAGAGTATGTCAGTGTTTGCCTGGTACGGTACACGGTGCACCCATGCATGGACCTGGGTGCTCAGGTGAACACTGTTCAGTCAGTTAGGCCTACACTGAGTGGTGTCCGCTCTCTCTAGCCCGGGTGTCAGTACAGAGAAGAGGGAGACGCCCCCGCCCGGACGTACCTTTCTTCCTGGAAGAGGAGGAACCTGGAGCAGCCTCGAGCAGAGGTCGTGGATGACAGAGTATAACTCTCAGTCCAGACCAGAGTCGGATACCGGGAAGCATAGAAGAAGTAGGTCTGTGGCAGAGGAGACTTTCCTTACACACAGTTGAGGCTCAAGCGTTTAGAGCAAGAATCTGGTTCGGGAGGACGCGAACTGAATCCCGACACCGGCAATCCTGACTAAAAGTGTTTCCGAGGTTTTCGTCTGTTCGGCAGAGATTGAGATCCCTTCACTTTTGTCCTAACTCCGATATATCTAATAAGACACCTAAAGAGGGGCATGCATTGCAACCTGGGCAGGTTTAATCTATGAGATTTTTTTTTTCAATTTAACGGTTACGATTTTGTTTCAATTGGCTATAAATCATTGTTCATAAGCCAATTTGCTGGATTTTTTTTAATTTTTAAAACCTGGTTTTATTTGTATAGATAAAATTAGATGTCATTTACGTCCCAAATGTTTGCAACGATGTCAATCGTGACGATTTATCTGAGAAATCCATGAATTAGCTTTAGATCGCCTACTCAACTCAACTGAACCCAGATACCGAGGAACCCGCTCTTCGTGGAACATAGCGCAATCCTCGCTTCAACCGTGACTTACATAATTCCACTTCGCTGCAAAGAAATTGGGCGGCAACCTTCCAAGTTCCTTGAATTCAAAGCACTTACAATCCACTGCCATCTAAATCATACGATCTACAAACAAACAATAACCCTGCCCATTACCTCCCATCAGAGGAAAACACTGTGGCTTTTTAGTTTTTAATTACACTGAATAAATTTCGTCTGACCATAGGTTTTGTCATCATTACAATCTAATTACCCGTAACTTCTCACATAGATACATCTAAAGCCTCGAAATATTCATGCATTTCGTTCCAAAACAAAACACATCTCTATAATGTTGTTGCTTTTTCCCACGTGGTGTGTCGTGTCTTTTCCAGGTGTTGCAATTTACTACATTGTATAAAAAGTCAAATCGTTGGATTTCCCCATATGGGGGTTGTGATTGCGGCTGCACCATCTGGCATCATAACCCCCCCCCCCCTAGCTTCATCCCCCACAGCGATGACCACGACCCCTCACAACCCACCCCAACACACAAACACCATCACTCAAACCCTGACGCTAAGTCTTCATATGGAAACCGCAATATTCTTACGGGGAATCACGTTAGAGTCCAGCACTCTGTGATTTAGTGGCCGTACTCGTCCCGATGAAGAAACCACGAATACTTTGGTTGCATATTTTATAAAGTTGGCAAATTTACGAGACAGGCTGATCAAATAAAATGAAAACGCGGCCGTCCAATAAATATGAAGGCCCGTGCAGGCAGTGCCTTGCCCCCCCCCCCTCGTGTTTGCTACCCTAAGCTGGAAGCTCTGCTTGTATAACATGACTTGGCGGCGTGAGCAGGAGAAATAACGTCTTCAGGATCAGGACGACAGGATATTACAGAGCTCGTTCCACATCCTCAACGGTGAGATTTGTCATGGATTGTTGCTTATACATGAAATAATGTTTTACATGAGTGCTGGTCTGCTCGATATACCTCTATTATCGGCATTGGCTGAACTGAAAATAATTTAATTTATTTGGGCAATGTGATAAAATATATTTTGAGGATAATGTTTTAAAACTATTTTAGATACATTCTGATAGAATGATGAGTTGTTTTTCCTAATCATTTCGATTTTCTCCTTCATTTCCTGTCGTGTTTTTTTTATTTCCGTATGGACACAGATCACTAAAACAATCAACAATGTCAGCTCCCTTACATCTTATCTGATAGCGTTATCGCCCTCTCAAGCCCTCACTATATTCCTTCTCTTCTATGTGTCACCCTCTTGCTCACTCTTCAAGCGATTCTCTATAACTACACTGTTCACTTCTTGTTAAGTGTGGCACATAACTTCCTAAGGTTTAAAGAGTTGAAACATGCCCAATGCGTTTTCGCGTTCACATGATTTCCTAAGGTTTTAGGTTTAGGGTCTACGCTAAGGAATCTAACTTGGTTGTCGTTACTGACTAACCAAAACATAACCAATCCAAATCCATCGACCAAGCTTTTAATTTTGAATGGAGTCTGTTAATTTTGATATTTCCACATGTAAATGTTTCAATAAATTTATTTAATCTTTTTATGTTTTTTTGTTAATATATTTATTTCATGATAATAGTTAAATAATAATATGGATATTTATACATTATTAATTTTTAATAAATATATTTATTATTTAAAACAAAATAATGGGCTTGGCCACACTTCTAGATCTCACCACTTTATGCAGTTGAGCCACTTGATCTTCCTCGTTTTCGGCTTGGCCCATTTTTTGCAAGTTTTTGCATTGTTGTATGGTGTATAATCATCAAACACACCATAAACTCATGTCATTAAATTTCAATATCACAGGTGGCGCAATATGACCTAACAATATCGTCGTAAAGTTAACGATTTCATATTTGTGTCATTTTTAACATTTTACTTTAATTTTTTCTTTATTTTGTTTCACTTTATTAAGCCTCTTTTGACTTAAGTTTCATTTTCCCCTAATAAGCTTCCATTCTAATTTTTATTTTTTGACTCAAAAGAGGGAACTAATAATATCCATTGTAAAAACTTCCATAAAATTCCTTTTCACTTTAAAAGGTTTTTCCAGGTTTTTCCCCCCCTCCCCCTTTTAAAAGTAATTTGGGGAAAATTGTTATATGTTTGTGATGCCTCACCATACTCACCCATACTCCCCCAAAATTTTTCACACAAAACCACACCCTTAAAAACCCTAAACCAAACCATAAAAAAATTCTTAGTCTATAAGGAAAAAGAATTTTAGGAATCCGTTATCCCATAATTTTTTTTTGGGTACTTGAAAAAACCATAAAACCCCTTATATTTTTTTTGGGCTTCAATTTCACAGGCCCCAATAAAAAACGCTTTGGTGCCCTATTTTGGCCCGTAAAGGCACTTCCCCCCTCTTGCTACTCCTTTGCGACAGGGAGGGTAAAAGGGGCCGGCTACGGCGAATACTTGGGACAGGACGCCCCAAAATTCCCAGCATTAGTTTTTTAAAAAGTTTTCATTTTTGCTTGTCCATGACATGATTAAAGAGGGGGGAAATAACTATTTTCCCCGGGCATGGAAAACAGAAAATTTTAATTTGCATTGATTTAAATAAATGTATATTACCCGGTATTTAATTTGGAGATTTAGGGTAAAAGAGAAAACTAGATTTTTTCTCCTATCGATTCCACGTCTTTTTTATTCCCGGGAAAGTTTAAATAAAAAATCTACATTTCCCTATTTTAATGCTGAGGGGGGGGTCGGGGGCTCAACTATTTTGTGGAATTCACATTACAACGAATTTTTCTTCCCCATTGAGTTTATTTATAAATTCATCATTACCTCTTGCTACTCTTCTACGGTTAAGGGGGAAACGGGGAGAAATCAGGAATTTCCCAATTTGTGACAAAAAAAAATTGCATTTCCCAGTTTGGGAATAAATAAATTCTCTCCTCTTGCACTCTCCGTGGGAGGGGATTGTGGGGGAAAGGGAGGAAATTTTAAACCCATCCCCCTAAGTGCGAAGCACAAAAATTTCCAATTTTCCAGCAGAGTTTATTATACGGGAAACTCTCCCTTTGTCGCTCCATTCACATAAAAAAATTTAACTAACATTTTACCAATTTAAATTAAACATTTTATTATTCCCAACAATTTTTTTTCATTCATAATTACCTCTTCCTACTCTCCATGCCCATATAAAAAAGGAAACTAAAGATATCTTCCAAAACACGACAAACCACATTTCTCAATTATTACCGGGTTGGAATATACCAAGTTATCCCCTTTTCCACTCGTCCGTAAGGTATTAAATTTAAATTTCACTTTTTTCCATCAAAGGATTTTAAACAAGGTTTCTTTTTCCCAAAAATTTTTCCCCATTAAATTTTTTCCTTTTTTTTGGGGGCAGAAAAGGGAGTTTAAACCATTTTTTAAAATATTTTTGAAAATAAAATAACCAACGAAAAATTTTCAATCAATTATTCCCTCCCTCTTTCTCGCACACAAGTCAAGTGGGAAAATTAAGATGTTATCCTTATATGTTTGATCTTTGAAAAAAATCCTCGTGTTTACTCAATACATACATCCATTCCCCCGTCTGGGCCCGGGGTTGAATTTGGCCCAGAGCATGGCTCTGCTAATCGTAAAAGGCGATTCAAGAGAAAAAGTCCGTCTCGCAAACATCAGCTAGTAAGAGGGGAGTATATTACTCCCCGAAAATAGAGACGAGCTCTGGCAATCGTCGTCGGGGACGAATCCCCCTTCCCTTGACGACCTCCCCGACGATTATGACAATGACACAACAAACGATGACAAAGACGATGACGACCGCGACGTGACAAACCCCCCTTCCTTCCCTTACCCGTGGCTGGTTTTGACCAGCATAGGCCCCCCTCCCCATATCCCCTAGGCTAGAGTTGCGCATTATGACCTAACGGTTGACGCGTCCTTAATCTAAATAAATAAATCTTCAATATTCCCAGCATTGAGTTTATAATATACAGTCATCATCTACCTCTTGCCTACTCGTCCAGTGCGAGGCAGGTGGAGGGGGTAAAGAGGGGAGGAAACTCAGGACTATTCTCTCGCTGAAGTCGACTGTAGCACACGCACGATCTCTTCAATATTCCCAGCATTGAGTTTATAATATACAGTCATCATCTATAGTCCATGAGCCACTAATCCAAACCCTCCCCCCCCCAGGGGCGGAAGGTTTGAAAAATGGTTTCGAGAAAACTATTTATATTACATTTTGATTTTCACTTGTTAGCCATCATGACTTTGGTGGGTGTACCCACCAGGGGTGACCGAACATTTTTGTCCCAAAACTAAAAATATTTATTTAGAGCCAACTATACGCAAAAGGTTTAGGTTTTCTTCATTATTTTATTTCAATTAGATATTTCGAATTTTAGAAAATTAATTTTAGGGAGATATCATTACTATATCCCGGGGATAGCACCCTATGCGTTTTGGACAACGTGAAAATTTTTCGTTCCTTGTATGGGCATGTGACTTTTCAAATGAAAGGTCTTTGATGAGTAGATTTAAAAAATGAATTTTATGCATATGTTAATAATGCATTTTGGGTCAAAATTTGTCAAAAAAAAAAACTCGAAAACCTCGCTGTGGGAAGCCGCAGCCGTAATCTGAAATTATGGTCACACCGTTTGTGTTTTGTTTATATTTAGTTTGAATAAATATTTAAATTTGCATAGTTTTGATGTATTTCGATCAAAAAACTATGTATTGTTTAATTTAAATTGTTTTAAAAATTCCGAAAAATTTTGTATTATTTATGCAACTACAGAATAAATTGCATGTATACGTTT
>JAMZAV010012717.1:0-19198 GCA_024449915.1 Sweltsa coloradensis | reverse complement strand
ATAATTGCTTAGTTTGAACTTTTTTATTATAATAGAGTTGGCGCCCTATAGCTACAAAGTAGCCAATGCCCGACTTTAAAAAAAATGCATAGGCCTACAATGTCTAATGTTATGTAGCCTACCAGTTATCTAATCCTTTACTACTAGGAAGCTGCGCAAACGCTTTTCAGGCGCCTGTTGGATGAGCGTAATTTTTTAAAAACAAAAAAAGCGGAAAATTTGCATTTTTATAAGAAATAATTTTTTCCATTGCGCTCAGATTTCACAGACATCGAATAAATAAATTTATAAATTAAGGCTCTGTGAAAAAATCATTTCCATCGAATCAAGGCATGTCGGTGTTACAAAGTCAAAGAAATTTTAAAATCAAAAAATCGTAAATTGCGATTATCACATAGAATATTTTTTCGATTGCCACTCAAATTCCACACGAATATATAGATTCCCTAAAATTAAGGTTCTGTAAAAAAATCATACAATTGATAAAGCATGTGGTGTTATAGTAGAAGGAATTTTAAAAAATCATTAGGGGCCTACAATCGAATAAATATGTAATGTTATAGTCGAAGACTTTTTTTTTAAATCGAAAAAATCGTAAAAACTCGGATTGTTTATGAGAAATATTTGTTCGATTGCCTTAACAGTTGGCATTTCTGAAGTTCAGAATGTTGAAGGCCTCCACAAATATGCATTGCAATTGAGTAATGGGTTAGAGCCGGATCGTTGGAAAGCACAAAAAACAATCCGGATTTTTCTTCTCCAGTGTATTTGAAATGGAATCTCGTAAGTTTAACGCTCGCTAACGGCACTCCATTAGAATATATTAATCTAATAGTTCATATTTTATTCATAATACCTTTCAAACTCGAAATTTAGTGTCATATAAGTGCAATATTTCCATATCGTGATTACCTTTGGCTTTAAGCAATTCGCGAATCAGTATTCCAAGACCTGTAGAATTCTGTAGGCACTAGGTACTTATTACAAACCTTTTTAACACTTTTTCAAAAATTTGAAACTTTTCACAAGCTTGTGAAAAGTTTGCATGAAAGTGAAAACCTTTTTCAAACTTTTCATTGCAAACTTTTCGCCTTTTTAACATCCTAATAGGCAAAGCATAACAAACTGGGCATTTTTTTAATTTTGATTTTTTGGTTAATTTAATTTGTATCTTTTTCGAAATGGCTTTTGGAGGTCCCCTCCGCTTCAAATTATCGAAGGACTATATTGTAGTATGAAAAAAAGTCTACTTCTTGTCTGCTCACACTGGTCCTCCTTTCTTGATGGGTTGAACAGCGAAACGCTAGGGTGGTGTTGCCGTTGTAGGTGAAGAGATTTTTCCGTGTTGTAGCAAGCACGATTGACTGACTGAAAGATCCGAGCACGCCGCTCACCGACAGACAGCAGTCGAACCCTATAAGCTCCGAGCTATCCGGGCAGTTCTGACTTCCCCGAACTGTGGAAGTTTTACCCTATACTGAGCAGGTACCATCCAAAAAAAAAATCATCTCCGTCGCTCGGCAAAGATATCATTCAGATCCGCGGTGAGACGGACCTTTTTGTTTGTTTTTGGGGGTGTATCAGACGTTCTCGCCAAGATTTTTGTGTACGAGGTCAGCCAGTTTCACCAATATGCGGAAACAGGTCGGCAGCATGGAGGTATCGGAGTCGCGTTCCGTTTCCTTCCTCCCCGGCATCTCCTCCCAATGTCACGTTCTTTGGTCCAGGAAGTGTTAATCCCCTTCGTAGCGCTCATCGGCGGATCGTTGGCCGGACTGACTGAACCCCCGACTGGGTTTTTTGTTTGTTCTTTCATTCCTTCTTCTATTTTCGTTGACCACTTCCCCAAGTCTCGCCAGGCTGTTCCCTGCTTACCTGCTCATGGCCACCAACGAACCATCAACAACGCACTGGTGGGTCCCTCTGAACCAAGCGCTCCTCTTTCTCATAGGAAGCAGCTGGCAGCGGCAAAACAAGACACTCGGTCTGACTGATAGATGCGTCCAGGCGACGAGCGACAGTCTACTGAACAATACATCACCTGGAATAACAAAACTAAATAGAGCACCATATTTCAAACTCATGGATGCTACATGCACCTGACTCGTCTCATCCATTTTCTGAAACAATATTTATATTTTCCAATTCTTAGGGCCTGGTGTCCGGTGTCTACAACTGATTACTTGTCCCCAAAACAATACGTAACTGCCCAGCATTTAAGTGCCTACCCATATTTTGGTCAGTATTGCCTACTGAAACTATCTTACAATAAGGACAAATGTAAGTCAATGCTTGTTAAACAGCAATGCGTGTCTGTCCTAAGTCATAACACCAGACAGTTGGCCTGAAAACCTAGGACTGGCCTGGGAAAACCTGGACGTCTGGTCACCCTATGCTCGTTGTTATGAAGGTTTCTTTGGAGATGTTCCATGGCGAGACAAGATCATGGAATCTGTTTGATAGCCAGTTCTTACCCTGCAGAGAAAATCTTGGCAAGATGTTGCAAGATTGTTGATCCGAGCGTAGCGAGCGTCTCCACTTGACTCTTATGGCTCAATTTCTGTTTTTTTTTTCTTTTTTTTTTTCTGTTACTTTCTTCGTACGGTCGCACCGTTTACTCTGATCGACCTGAAATATTTGCACACATGTACAATACACACCCTAGGCGGGTTGCTGTATAGTTTTTGGAGACAAAATCGTATCGTTGGAATATAAAAATAAAATAAAACAATAAAAAAGTTACGATCGTTTATGAATTTTTGCAGGGTCAATGAAGTACATACACTCTCATCTATTTTACAAATTTTCAGCTTAAATCGGTTAAGACTCTTAAGTAGTGTAGATATTAATTACGATTTTAACAAAAAGTAACGTTACCATGGCAACGAAAAAGTCGCACTATGCAACTTGCCACCGTACAAGTTAATCAAGTACTATCGATGGAATCAGTGAATTATTTTGTTATCAAAGAGTTGAAATAGTTTTCCCAAGAAGTTGAATTTCCAGGTCCTCTAGATGCGGTGATTTTAATCGCATTCTCTCCTATGTTACACATTTTTCAGCTAAATCGGTCACACCTTAAAGACTTATTGGTAAGGTACATTATGGGATGTCGTCTCGGGTCGTGTTGCCGTACCGGTGCATGCGCCGTCAACAACCGCAACGAACTTTAGTGTTTTCCTAGTGTTGTCTATTAATGCGGTACTTAATGCAATTTAATGCACACTATGACAAATCATTTGGATTATTTGATGTTGTATCCAATGTCTTTGTTATTCTAAGACCCGGTGAACATAATCAAGTAGCCAGGCTGCAGGCTAGGGCAGAACACAGGCCTAGCCCTATAGTGGCAAGGCCTAAGACTCAAATGCACCTAGGCCTACTACACATTAGTGGTTTTAATTTACGCACATAGCCTGAGAGCCTGTACAATACAATGCAGCTATTCTGTAGCTATTTTTGTGGATTGTGTATGTTGCCTTTGCCTACCATGTATATCTAGGTCTGTTATCAACTGTTCTACTCTAGGCTATTTCTAAAATACTAAAACTGAAACAAACAGACAGCTACCAAATAGGCTGCTTGTTGCTGCCATAGGCCGACTGTTTGTAATGAGGTTCAAGATGATAACACCAGGTGCCATTAAGTTTGAATCTACAAGATTTGACAGATCTTGTTAGTATCTGTTTTTCTGAGCCCAGTTCATGACAAGAAACGAAGTTCTTGGCAAGATCTTGCAACTATTGACAAGATTTTTCAGCAGGGATTCTTGCAGGAATAAACAAGGTCTTATTTCAATGCAGATCTGTGGTCAATTCTCTTCCAGTTAACCCAGTTCTTGTCAGATCTTGCAAGGATTGTACACTAATTAGTAGTCAGAACTAACTAATTAAAAGTTCATTCGGATCAATTAATCAAAAATTACCAATTGTGAAAACTCGATAAATACCCTTAAATGACAATTTAATGAAACTAATTAGGGCCTAAAAGGTTCAAAAAAACAGACAAGCTGTAATACATAAATCCATCACAAGAAAGTCATTATACAACCCAAACCAAAATCACTCACAACCTTCACTTTTCTGCCTGCCCCTCAGCTCGTTCAGTCGGTCTCTCACGAGATGCCCAATTTTGTACAGCAAAAATTAAAGAAAACTTATAGGCCTAGGTGAATAAGGATCGTGGTTTTTACTAGCACTTCGAAATAGACACTTCAATCAATATTCCATTGATAATCGCGGTTTAACGAATAATTACTAAAAATTTCAAACTAATAAGTGAACGAGCAGTAAGTCGAAGCTATCTAGCAAGCAAGTCAAGACTAACGCACAAATGTAAAATAACTGCACATGGCACAAAATAACACACATACACACCATAAAATAAACCACAGACGCACACACACACAAACAACACCAATATGCAAAATTAATGATTGTTAATATCTGTACATTGTGCAAATCTCATCTATCAATCATCCACTATATCATCCCCTTACATTTAACTACATCACATCATTGATATAATGTACATTAGATATTAGTAATTAATTAGTTGAGCGCAGCGCTCCACTTGACTCTTATGGCTCGAATGTGTGGTTTTTTTTTGTTTTTTTTTCTGTTACTGGCTTCGGTATAGGTTGCATTGCACCGTGTTTCTTCTCTGATCGACCGATTTGGCAACATGTACAGCCAGGGTAGATATATAATCAGAGGTCTGAAGATACCGTCTTTTACCGACATCAGGTGGTCAACTCCTCTTTGCATGATTTTGATCACCCTGTAAACTGCATTATCGACGTAAATAAGAAATATGGCTGCAATGTCAAAGGAAATTCACTATTCACCCAGTGCAGACTATCAAAGCCTTGAGAAAATAATATGGAACGTAAAGAGGTAATTATATTCGATAACACTAGGCTAGGCATACATTAAGACTATGCCTTAGTTCTTACCTTTGCGTTAATTTCCAATTAATTTTGAATAATTCTATTCTAGCTGACAAGTCTTAGGTTGCAACCACCAAAGTTTGTTTTAATGCTTTTGTTTTGATAAAATTGTATTATTCCTTCAAACTGCCTTCTATATATTGACTATTTTGTTGACCAAAAAGTCTTCTTTCAAAAGCCTCCTAATCATATTATAACATCAAATGTCTAGGGGGCTTTAATATATCTATCCTAATGCAGTTTTCAAATGTATCAAATCACGTGCACAGAGAGTTGACCACGGAAATTCGGCAAAATGTATCTTCCAGCCTCGTGATTTACATATGATCCCCTGGCTTACATACCACCTATGTAGGGGGTTGCTGTATAGTTTTTTGGAACACGAAATCCGTTCATGGTTTAGAATAAAAATAAAAAATAAAAAAATTAAAGGTTTCTGTGGCTTCCGCGACCAACGTGAGCCACAACTGTCATTAACCTGTAACGTCTGCGTTCGTGGTCAAGTCGTGTCTACCAAGTCACGTCGCAACCCTTTACCAACACACTTTGCCCGAACTAACCCGACATGCCAGAGTGGGATTCACTCTTGACTCACTGTGAATGAGATGTCACTTTAGTCGTGGTTGGTGTAGGTAAAGGTCCAAACCCGTTTTCTAAACACCTATGCCTGACTCGCAAACTTGCCCTGTTCCTCTAGCTCGGCGAGAGGATGAGACTAACATATAGACACCGGAAAACAAGAAATCGCAAATGCGATATACACTAAACGTTTACCACCAAAATAACACACTTCGCCCGAGGATTGTACTGACAGTGCACCCAGCACAGGTCCGCACACTACCCACTCCGAGGGTAGACAACCCGTCTTACCAGGCACGCGTAGTGTGTGAGCCCACGCCGTCGTTTTTGGGTCCGCTCCACGCGCGTTCTGGGCTCGTGCACTGCTGGCTGAAGGTAGGTCAACCACCCGTTATGCGGCGTTGGTTGGGACCTGAAGTCCTTTAGCAAAACTACGCTATGGAGTTGATGGAAAACAGGGGGCAAACATGCATTACTAAGTGAAACAGCTGTGTGCTTTTAGGGGTACTTTACTGACATCAATCAACAAAGAAAGTTAGTATTACACAGTGAAGTTATGTTCAAATGAATTTAGCAAATAGGATCCGAAATTAGACAACAAAATCATACATTGAATGACAGGGAATACAATAAAATACAAGAAAATGAAAGCAAGCTCTACTCAACCATGTCCCGTTCTTGTCCCCACTCCAAATTCCTCTCCTGTTCCTTGGTGTCTTGAGTGAAGAAGGGGGGGGGAAAGATGTGGCTGCAAACGGCGACGCGCTCCGGCGGCGTAGGTAGCCTCGGGGAAGGCGTCCGTGGCGGACGCGACCTTGTGTCCTACTGCGTCCCTTCTCCTCAGGCTACTCGCCCAGAATGTTTAGTTTGTTGCTTACCACATCCCCAGATGTTCTCGTAGAGGGAGAAAAGATGCCCTTTTGGATCTAGCATCGTGGTACTGACTAACCACGTGGTCATTGTACCTTTACTTGGCACTAACACTGCTACCCTATCTCGACAAAACGCAAAGCCAGTCCGAAGACAGTAACTGTAAACTTGAGATATGAGCTCATGCTTCCCCGCAACTCTGTAGTAGTTTAGAATTTACCGTGCACATCGCCAGGGTCGTCATTATCAGACGGACTGTTGGCAGGCTACCCTTTACATATGGGTCACCAAACCCGCGCCGTATTCTTCAGAATAAGTTTCAAATAGTAAAATAATGTTAAATAAGACCAACTCCCTACGCCTATTCCGGCCATCTCCGCAATGCGGAGCTCCACGACCATGAGGGCTCTCGCAGGTGTTTCCAACGCTGGCACACACGTGCACCCTGGACATCAACGTCCGGTTCCAAAGCGTGACCCACTGTGAGATGTGATGCTTCTTGCTGCCTCGCACAGATCGTTCCGGGCTTCTTCTCCTGCCCTCCGCCATTCCGGTCACGTGGTGTCCCCTCTAGGGACACTGCCATTGGTAGTCTTCTTTTCGGTTCAAACTCCGCGAGTCCATCCTAGGCTCGCGATTTTGTCGCTGCAAATTCACAAATTCACAAACATTTCCTTTGGATTTTGTCACCGACAGTTGCCATTTACCGCTTGCCCGCATTCCTCAACCCTTGCGTTCGCTGGCCGTCGAAAGATGAAGCCCAACGCATCTTTTCTAGCCCGGTCTGATTTAAGCATGGGTTGACGTCACTTCTAGGCACTCCGGTTAACCCAAACCAAAAACATGAGCCTCGGCTCCACAACTTCACCTTCTCCACACTTTTCACCCTAAGGTTGGCTTTGCATGCCTAGATGCATATTCACACTATAAAACCCCCAAAAATAAAACTTGGGAAAGCTTGAACACTTTTTTAGAAAAATATGATTTAAAGTCCGAAAAATTGAAAGTTCCAATGATATAAATACATAGACACTTTATAAGCAGCAAAAATATAAAAAATACAAGGGTTAGGGCTGTAACGTTACAGTTCCGATCGTTATGAATTTAGCAAGGGTCAATAAGTAGCCTACAACTTCTCTCCTATTTAACAAATTTTCAGGTAAACTTCGGTCACGTCCTTAAGGAAAAAAAAAAAAAACAAACCTTTTTGTACAATGTAAGCGATTATAGGGAAATGTCGTACTCGGTCGTTGTTGCCCGTACCGGTGCGCTCGCCTCAACACGCGATCGGTACTTAGCGTTTTTCCTAGTATAATCAATGGTAGTGAGCACACCTTTTCATGTGACTGCGGTCTTGCCCTACTCTTCACTATGTCCTCATTTTGTCCTGACTGATTATATTTTATCATTTTCTATTATGTATTACGTCATTACTTTTGAAAATAGATCATTTAATAGTAATGAAAGAAAAATACACGTTCAGAAAGCATTCAAGCTTTGACCACAGTGATATGAAATTATAACCCTAGACTACCTATTCAGATCTGAATGGTTAGCGTTACCCCTTGTGGTGTCGTCTTCGCTTATAAGAAACATACCAAACCCCACCAACATATTATAGTCTAATTAGTCTTCCAAAAACAATGATATTGCAATTAATATAAATTTGAATTACTCTGCTGTAAGTGGTAATTATTCCATTTGGCGTGGTATGGGTTTGATTTAGTAAATCTGTAGCACTGTATTTTGCGTAACTTATGTAGCTCTGGGGAAAACAAAGACAATCCGTTCTTTGGAAGTATCCAGAGTGTGAGCTGGTCCGTCCGCGCTGGACACACACTTGTGTGATGTGAAGTGAGGGTGGATTCCTAGTGGGCAAGCTTGGCGGAACGTCATCAGCGCGGTTCCTCCCAAACTGTAGTAGCTCGGTCACAGAACATGCAGCAACGTTCTTTCTGTAAGCATCCTTGTTGATATCCGATCTCACTAGCAAAGGTCGTTCCATAGAAAAATTAGGCGGACACGTCACGCTCCTAAAGATTTCGCACTGTTTTTCACGTTCATCTAGCCGGTGGACAATCCGCTCCCTCCGAGAGCGAATATTTCGAGCTGCCGAGGAGGTGGGTGGTCTCCTGTTACTGTTAACCTTTGCCTCGAGCCCAGCTGTGACTTATTGTCCGGAGGTCGGATTATATCCCGAATGTTCTTCTGCGAGAGAGTCGCCGCACCTCAACGCTTAAGCCCTAAGGCCGATATTTCTTCTGGATCTTTCTACCACTTAAAGCATGCATGGATGCGTTGCAAACGTCTACAGTAAACTTGTACCTTCCGTAACTTGGTTAATTACGCTTAAGTGTCTGTATAGTTTGTTACAAACTACTTGTCATTTACATATTGCACACAAGTGCAAGTGTTGGGTACTTCCCAAGTCTCTAAGCCATGTCTAGGCCAAGTTATGCCCTTTATTGCTTCATATGCAAATACCTTGGAAATTAATAATAATAACAAAAATTGATACAAATATCAATGGTCCTTGAGGAACATTGCACCCCTTTGGCTAATCAGGTTCCTCTATGTCATCAATTTACCCATGTAAATAATTAAATTGTAGTAATTTTCATAAAACTCAATTGATTCCTTAATTATTTCATAATTAAATCAAAGGTTGACCATTGTGTCACAAGATCTTGACAAGAATTTTCAGCAGGGTTTGTTCAATATTTGAAGAATCCATCGCGCGATGAACTCCAGTTAGTTTATCACAAGATGTTTGGTTGGCATTACTAGTTCTAGTAATAATAATATGATAGTAATAATAATAATAATATAATAAATATAATAATAATAATAATAATAATAATAATAATAATAAGCTATTTAACGACACAAAGTGGCACAACGGTGAAAGTGAGCTCTTGACTTAAAATCGTTGTAATGTGGTATTTAAATAGAATTTTGTGTTTATACAGTAAGAGTTTATAGTATTGACAGTTTTCTATAAGTGGTATCGTTAGTGGGTAAGTACCTATACGTTTTATACAAGATTTTGTACATTTAAAAACTATTTTAATATGACATTTGAGGAACCATTAGGCATAATTAAAATGACGGCGAATCCATGGTAACGCGATATGAAGTGCTTTGCTAGAAGATATTACATGCTCGAATGGGGTAACGTGGTGTTGATGTTGTTGAGATCTTTGGAAGAGCGGAAACACGGCTACCCGAAGATTAAAAGTTAAATATCTTTAAGAACAAATCCAAGGATGTTAGAAAGAAGTTGAAAATATTGTAGATCGAAATATGGCACAGCCAATGGATGTTTTACCTGACAATGTGCAGTTAACCACCAAAGCTGGTAAACCACGATTACGTATTAAATGGACAATACCAATGAATTCCAGTATAATACGTAATTATCTAAGGATTACACGCCTAGAAACGAATACAACAGGATACAGATTTTTATTGCATCGAGCATTCACCGCAGACTTCCCTGATATTGTTGCTACGGAACAACGAATTGCAGATCAACGATGGGTAATTCTTAAAAATAACCTTGTACCTAACAACATTATACAGCAAATAAGACAGGAAGTAAATGGCAGAGAAATTATTGAGAACCGCGAGCAGGATGAGGATAATGAAGATGATGTAGGTTCATTGGAAAACTCTCAAAATGAAGTCCAGGCACAAATAGAACCACACATAGAACCACAAATACCCCAACGACACTTGATTCAGCCCACTCAGAATGTGATGAGTACATTGCAGAAAGAACTCCAACTTAAATTTGATGACGCCAGACAAAAGTTTGCGGTAATGTGTCCTACAGAAAGACCACAAATACCAAAAATTAGAAATTCATTACATAATAGTACCATTGTCAACGAAATGAATAATGTGTTGGAAGAACGATGGGAACAAAATCTGCAATCTAAGTTTAGGACATTACATACATTTGTTTACTGTGGTGCGGTTGCAGTAATATGGCAATTAGGAATGAAGTTAAGAGAAACTACTGATAACACTGTACGAGGAGTTAGGAAAAAGCCGAAGTGGGAACAAAGGTTAGTGGCCAGAATTGAGAGTCTCAGAAGAGATCTCGGACGTTTAACACAGTACTCTTATGGTAATAGGGCTAAAAATTTAATGCACCATGTAAATAGTATATTTCGTAGAATGATAATTCACACTAGGCACGAAAATGAGAATGTTGTCTTTAATTGATACACGGACACATTAAAACAAAAGCTTAGTGCGCTTTCAAAGAGACTGAAAAGGTACAGGTTATGTACAAGTAGAAAACAACAAAATGAAATGTTTCAGCACAATGAAAAGTATTTCTATCGACAGTTGCAAATGGACTTACACCAATTGATAACGGTACACCATCAGAGCAAGATAAACAATTTCTGGTCAGATATCTGGAGTAGACCTGTAGAGCACAACAGAAATGCAGCATGGATTGTCGAAGAAACACAAGATATGGAGCAAGTTAATGAAATGTCCTTCAATAGCATTTCTCTCGAAGAACTGAATCTAGTATTACATGGAGCACATAACTGGAAAACTCCCGGAGTTGATAACATCCATAACTTTTGGTATGAAAGATTCACCTGTTTGCATGAAGATCTAGCAAAATATTTTACAGCATTAGTGAAAGGAGATGAAGCCATTCCTTTATATTTTACAAAAGGAAAGACGTTACTTAAACCAAAGAATGCAGATACACAAAATCCAGCTCACTATAGACCAATAACATGCCTACCAACTGTGTACAAATTACTTACATCTTGTATTGCAAACAAAATTTACCAGCATTGTGAAGAACATATATTATCAGAGGAACAAAAGGGCTGTAAAAAGTATTCCCAAGGTTGTAAGGAACAGTTGGTTATAGATTCTTTGGTTATGAGACAAACACATGTGTCCAAAAGGAATATTCATACTGCATATATTGACTACAAAAAGGCGTATGACTCTGTGCCTCATTCATGGCTTTTACATGTATTGGAAAATATATAAAATAGATCCAATATTAATACAGTTTTTGAAGAACGCTATGAACACATGGAGAACAACGTTAAATATAAAATTGCCAGAGAAAACTTTGTCAACTGGTGAACTAAAAATTGCACGTGGAATATTTCAAGGTGACTCATTAAGCCCACTCTGGTTCTGCATGGCGTTAAATCCATTATCAAACTTGCTAAATAAATCAAAATACGGATTCAAAATCAAAGAAAGTGGTAATACACTATTTGTACTGTCTCATTTAATGTACATGGATGATATCAAACTATATGCGATTACAGATGCACAACTCAATCATCTATTACAAATCACACATTTGTTTAGCCAAGATATTCAAATGGAATTTGGATTAGAAAAGTGTAAAATATTATGTGTCAATAAGGGAAAAGTTCAAGCTTCACATGGTGTTCAACTATCGGGTGAAATTGTTATTAAGGAATGGAAGAAGGTGAGGTGTATAAATACCTTGGGTTCATTCAAGCTGAACAGATTCAACAAGCGGAAGCGAAGAACAAGCTTAAAGATACTTTTGTGAAAAGAGTGAAAGAAATACTGACATCAAATTTAAACGGGAAAAATAAAGTGAAAGCAATTAATACTTATGCAGTCCCAGTTTTAATCTATTCTTTCGGTATTTTAACCTGGACACAAACTGAGATGCACAGCAATTAATCGAAAAATAAGAACTCTTCTAACAGAATACCGACTTCATCACCCCAGAGCGGCGGTCGAACGGACGACATTGTCTAGGTTACGTGGTGAAGAGGGATAACTGATTTAACTAACTCACGTCTTAAGCAAATCAATTTGTTAAGGGAATACTTCTATAGTAAAGTACTTCGCGATTACATACAGCTGTAGTGCAAGCGGATGTCAACCTCACACCATTAGATCTGCATAATGATGACAATTTTTTGCAGACAATCTCATAAGTGATGATATGAAAGAAGAAATGTGGAAACTTAAGATACTACATGGGAGACATCACACAGAATTGCATCGTGATTATGTAGACACTGATGCATCTAATAAATGGTTACAAGTAGGTGATTTATTCGGAGAAACAGAGGGATTTTTCATGGCCATACAGGATCAAGTAATTGCTACACGAAATTACAAGAAGCACATCATTAAAGACAAGACAATTCTGGATGATAAATGTAGAAAGTGCCACTTGACCAATGAGACCATAGATCATGTAATATCGGGATGTAAACTTCTAGCCCAGTCAGACTATTTGCACAGACATAATCAAGTTGCCAACATAATTCACCAACATCTGGCCCAAAAGTGTTTGTTACTGGAGAACATCGTACCGGTACCATACTACAAGTACCAACCTGAAAAAGTATTAGAAAATTGTGATTGGAAACTTTATTATGATCGGGCTGTTATTACAGATAAGACGATACACCCTAATCGGCCTGATCTCCTTTTCACGGATAACTCAAAAGGCAAACATTTATTATTGATGTAGCAATTCCACTAAGTCAAAATATTGAAACAACGTGGGACAGAAAAGTTAGCCGCTACTTTGACTTTGGACAAGAAATAAAAAAACTGTGGAAACTAGATCGCGTCAACTACAATACCAATTACTGTGTCAGCCACGGCAGTTATACCACACAACCTACAGAGTTATTTACACCAACTGGACATCAACAGGAATCTATTCATCGAAATTCAGAAAGCGGTTATAATTTGCACATGTATAATATAATAGTCCGAAAATTCCTCAATGACAATGTTTTATAAAACCATTTTATGTTGTATATTTTGTAAAGATTAAGATTAGTTTTTGATTTGAATGTTATGTTGAATACTGTATAGATTTTAGATAAGTTTTGAATATGAATGTTTTGTTATTATTATAGGCACATGTATTGCTTGACATAGTCCGCAATACATTGCATTTACTTGTACCGGTTTGTACCGAGATGTGGAAACATGTGAATAAAAATAATAATAATAATAATAATCAATATAAGGTTTTTAAGCATAAGCCCGCTTTGAGGACATTATTAGTAAATGATAGCAGTTGTAATAAAAGTATGCCCCGACTGCGGATCGAACCCAGAACCTCTGGCTTAACGCGCCATAGCTCTACCAATTGAGCTACCGAGACATAAGACACACCTTCATTAAACTGCTATTTGTTGTGACTGTTGACATCCATGATAATAATCGTACAGAAGACTGCAATGTAGCTATCACTAGAAAAACGCTTAAGTCCCGCCGCGTTGTTGGATGAGCGTAATTGGTGCATTGAGCTGCCATGTGTTATGCGGATTTTCTGTTGTTCTGTGAAAAAATCATTACTAAGTTTAAGATTTTTTTAAATTAAATTAAATTAAATAAAAAATTAACTTTAATTTTTAATTTTTAATTAATCGTAATTTTAAAAAAGGAAAAAATCGTAACATTGAAATTTTCATAAGAAATAATTATTCGATTGCGCACAAATTTAACACGAATATATTAATTCATAAAATTAAGGTTCTGTGAAAAAATCATTACAATACAATAGGATAAAGCATGTAGGTGTTATAAGTCAAAGAATTGTTTAAAAAAAGAAAAAACACGTACATTTCGTTTTTCATGAGAAATACTTTTTCGATTGCGTTCAAATTTCACACGAAATATTCTAATTCATTAACTTAAGGTTCTTGAAAAAATTTAAAAAAAAAAAAAAAAAAAAAAAAACTTTTGCTCAAAAAGGGGCCCCGGAAAAACCGTTTGGTTTTTTTTAAAAAATTTTTTTTGTTTTGGGCGTTTTTTTCTTTGGGGGAAAAAAGCGGAAAAAAAAACGGGCCCACCCCAAAAAGGAACCTTAAAAGGGTCAAATTTAACCTTTTTAAAGGAAACAAAAACCCCCCCAAGGGTTTGTTCCAAAAAAAAAGGGAAATTTGAAAATATTTTTAGATCAAAAATAGGAACAGCCAAGGGAGTTTTACCTGAAAAGTCCCAGTTTAAACCCCCCAAAGCTGGTAAACCACGATTACGTTTTTAAAAGGGACAATACCAATAAATTTCCCGGGTATAATACGAAAAATTTAAAATCAAAGGGATTACACCCCTAAAAAAGAATAAACAGGATACAGATTTTTTTTTACATCGAGCTTTCCCCGAAAAACCCCCCCCTGATATTGTTGCTAGGGAAAAACAACGAATAGCAGTTTCAAGGGAAAGGGAAATTCTTAAAAATAACCTTAACTGAAAAAACTTTATAAAAACCCAAATAAAAAAGGGAAAGTAGCTGAAGAATTGCATTTATCTAAAATGGCAGAAAAATTTTTAAAGAACCGCGAGCAGGATGAGGATAATGAAGAGATGTAGGTTCTTTGGGAAAACTCCCCAAAATTTGAAGTCCAGGAAACAAATAAAAACCACACATAGAACCACAAATACCCCAAACGAAAATTGTTTCGGGCCCACTCAGAATGGAGGGAGTACATTGCAAAAAGGGAAACTCCAACTTAAATTTGATGACGCCGGGACAAAAAGTTTCCCCGGTAATGTGCCAAAAAAAAGACCAAAATACCAAAAATTAAAAAATTCTTTTACATAATAGTACCATTGTCAAGAAATGAATAAGGTGGAAGAACGATGGGAAAAAAAAATATGAATCTAAAGTTTGGGAATTCCATACTTTTGTTTACTGGGGTTTGCGGTTGCAGAAATATGGCAATTAGGAATAAAGGGTTAAAGGGGAAAACTACTGAAACACTGTACGAGGAGTTGGGAAAAAGCCAAAGGGGGGAAAAAAGGGTTAGTGGCCAAAATTTGGAGAGTCTCAGAAGAGACCCGGGACTTTTTAACACGGGAAATCTTTTGGTAAAGGGCAAAATTTTTAAATGCCCCATGTAAATAGTAATTTCGTAGAATGAAATTCACATAGGCACAAAAATGGGGAAGTGTTTTAACTGATTACACGGCCCCCCCAACCTTTAAAAAAAAAGGGTTAGTGCGCTTTCAAAGAGAGAAAAGGTGGGGGTTTATGTACAAGTGGGAAAAAAACCCAAAATTAAAAATTTTTCAGCACAATGAAAAGTTTTTCAAACGACATTTCCCAAAAGGACTTTACCCCAATTTGAAAACGGTACCCCCATCAGACCCCAAAGATATAAAAAAAATTTTGGTAGATATCGGGAAAGTGGGACCTGTGAGACAACAAAAATGAAACCCATTTAAATTGCCCGAAGAAAAAAAAGATATGGAGAAAGTTAATAAAATTTTCCTTTCCCAATGCATTTCTCTCGAAAAATAAACTAGTTTTACATGGAGCACATAACGGGGAAAACTCCCGGATTTTGAAAAAACCTTTAATTTTTGGTATGAAAGATTCCCCTTTTTGGCATAAAGATTTTAGAAAAAATTTTTTCCCAGTTTTAGTGAAAGGGATAAAACCCAAATTCCTTTAATTTTACAAAAGGAAAGACTTTACTTAAACCAAAGAATGCGATACCAAAACCCCACCCTAAATATAGACCAAAAACCTGCTACCAACTGTGTAAAAATTACTTACATTTTGTATTGCAAAAAAAATTTCCCCCAGCATTGTTAAAGGGAAGAACAATATTATCAGAGGAAAAAAAAGGGGCTTTTAAAAAGATTCCCAAGGTTGAAAAGGAACAGTTGGTTTTTAGATTTTTTTGGGTTTATGAGACAAACACATGTGCCCCAAAAAAGGAATTTTCATACGGAATATTTTGACTAAAAAAAAGGCGTAGACTCTGTCCCTCATTCATGGTTTTAAACCATGTTTTGGGAAATTATAAAAAAAACCAATATTAATTACAGTTTTGAAGAACGCTATAAAAAACGGGGAGAACAACGTTAAATAAAAAATTTGCCAGAAAAAACCCTTTGTCAACTGGGGAACTAAAAATTGCACGTGGAAATTTAAAGGTGATCTTTAAGCCCACTCGGGTTTCGGGCATGGCTTTAAAACCATTATCAAACTTGCTAAAAAAATAAAAATCGGTTTCAAAATAAAAGAAAGGGGTTTTAATACACTATTTGTACTGTCTCTTTTAAAGGGTACAGGATGAAAATAAAAAACTATAGCGATTACAGATCAAAACTCAATATCTTTTACAAATCAAATTTTTTTAGCCAAGATATTCAAAAGGAATTTGGATTAGAAAAAGGGGAAATATTATGTGTCAATAAGGGAAAAAGTTTAAGCTTCACAGGGGTTAAAATATCGGGTGAAAATTTTTATTGAAGGAATGGAAAAGGGGGTGTATAAAAACCTTTGGGGTTTATTCAAGCTGAACAGATTTCAAGCGGAAGCGAAAAAACAAGCTTAAAGGGGAAATTTTGTGAAGAGAGTGAAAGAAATACGACATCAAAATTTTAAAAGGGAAAAAAAAAAAAGTGAAAGCAATTAATACTTTTGCCCCCCCGTACCCCCTTTTTTAAAATTCTTTGGTTTTTTTAACCTGGGGCACAAACTGAGATGCAAGCAATTAAAACGAAAAAAAAAGGAAAATTTCTAACAGAATACCGACTTCCAAACACCCCCGGGGGGCGGCGGTCTAACGGACGACATTTTCTAGGTTGGGGTGGAAAAGGGATAAAAGATTTAAATAAAGCACGTATTAAGCCCAAAACAATTTTTTAAAGGAAAAATTCTATAGTAAAAATACTTCGAGATTTCATACAGCGTGTGCAAGCGGGGTGTAACCTCCCCCACCATTAGATCTTTTTCATAATGATGACAATTTTTCAGACAATTCATAAGTGAGATATGAAAAAAGAAAGTGGAAAATTAAGATACTTTTCATGGGAGACACCACCCGATTGCATGGATTTTGTAGACCTGATGCCCCTCTAATAAAGGGTTTCAAGTAGGCGATTTATTCGGAGAAAAAAGAGGGATTTTTTATGGCCCCTACAGGGGGCAAGTAATTTCTCCCGAATTACAAGAAAACACATCATTAAAAACAAAAACAATTTGGATGATAAATGTGAAAATGCCACTTGACCAAGGGGAAAATAGATCAAAGTAATATCGGGGTGTAAACTTCTAGCCCAGTCAGGGCATTTGCACAAAACATAATCAAGTTGCAACATAATTCACCAAATCCCGGCCCCAAAATTTTTTGGGATGGGAGAACATCGTTTCGGTACCATACTAAAAGTACCAACCGAAAAAGTATTAGAAAATTGTGATTGGGAAAATTTTTTATGATCGGGCTGTTATTACAGATAAGAAGATACAACATAATTTGGTGATTTCATTTTAACGGAAAAAATTCCCAAAAAAGGGAAACATTTTTTTATTGATGTAGGGAATTCCACTAAGTCAAAATATTGAAACAAGGGGGCAGAAAAGTTAGCCGCTACTTTGACTTAGGACAAGAAATAAAGAAAAAGTGGAAAAAAGATCAAAATCACTAAATACCAATTATTTTGTCAGCCCCGGGATTAAAAACCACACAACTACACAATAGTTTCACCAACTGGACATTTAAAAAGAATTTTTCATCAAAATGCAGAAAAAAGGGGTTTAAATTTTTTTACATGCCCCTTTTAGTCCCAAAATTTCCCCAATGACAATGTTTTTTAAAAACCCTTTTTTGTTGATTTTTGTAAAGATAAAATTAGTTTTTTATTTTTAAAGTTATGTTGAATACCCGTATAGATTTTTGATAAAATTTGAAATGGGAAGTTTTTTTATTATTATAGGGACATGTATTGCCTTTAAAATAGTCCGCCCAAAAAATTTCATTTACTTGTACCCGGTTTGGGACCGAGATGTGGAAACATGTGAATAAAAAAAAATAATAAAATAATAATCAATATAAGGTTTTTAAAACATAAACCCCTTGAGGAAATTAAATTTGTAAAAGATAGCTTTTTAATTTAAAAGGATGCCCCCAAGCGGACGAAACCCCGAACCTTGGGTTAACGGGGCCCCTAGCTTACCAATGAGCTACCCAGAAAAAAGACACCCCCTTTATTAAACTGCTATTTTTTGTGAAATGGTTTACATCCATGATAATTAAACGAAAAAGAAGACTGCAATGTAGCTATCACTAGAAAAACGCTAAGTCCCCCCCGCGTTGTTTGGGTGAGCGTAATTGGGGGCATTGAGCTGCCCCTGTGTTATGCGGGGTTTTCTGTTGTTCTGTGAAAAAAATTTTTTTTCTAAGTTGAAGTTTTTTTTTAAATTTTAAAATTTAAAATTAAAAAAAAAAAAACTTTTTTAAATTTTTTTTTTTTAATTAATCGTAATTTTAAAAAAAGGAAAAAAAAACGTAATATTAAAATTTTTTATAAGAAATAATTTTTCCGGGTTGCGACAAAAATTTTTCACGAAATTATTAATTCATAAAATTTAAGGGTTTTGTGAAAAAAAAACATTTCAATACAAAAGGATTAAGCATGTAGGTGTAATAAGTTTAAAGAATTGTTTAAAAAAAAAAAAAAACACGTACAATTTTGTTTTTCATGAGGGAAAAACTTTTCGATTGCGTTCAAATTTCACAGAATATCTTAATTCATTTAAAATTAAGGTTCTTTAAAAAAAATCATAAAAAAAAGGATAAAAGGGATGTAGGTGTTATAAGTCGAAGATTTTTTTTTTTTTAAAAACGAAAAAAAAACGTAAAATTGCGATTTTTAGGAAATAATTTTCCGAATTTTTTTTTCAAAAACGTTGGGCAGTTCTAAGGCAAAAGATTTCGAAGGGCTTATAAAAATTTTATCGCAATTTTTAGTTGGTTTTTGCCGGAATCGTGGTTTAAAAAACAGACC